>BDUI01001133.1:113184-135477 GCA_002335545.1 Apodemus speciosus
GGGAATCTTCTGGATATATGCCCAGGAGTGGTATGGCTGGGTCCTCCGGAAGTATCATGTCCAGTTTTCTGAGGAACTTCCAGACTGATTTCCAGAGTAGCTGTACCAGCTTGCAGTCCCACCAGCAGTGTAGGAGTGTTCCTCTTTCTCCACAGTAGTTACTGTTCTTAATCTGTGAGCCATATCTCCAAACCCTAAATAAAATACCTTAAAAGCAAATTGCTGACCCTGCACCAAACTGCCACAGAAAGATAAGACTTGCAACAAGGAATATTTCATATCTTTGAAAAATACATTCTATATTTGAGGAATGTATCTATGTTTTTTAAAATATCACTTCTTTCAAATCATACTAAATGTGACCACAGTGGTCTTTTTAACCTCCTAAAATGAATTGTTTAGCTCTGTAAATCTATTTGAAAACCTTATTAGAGATACAGAGTATTACAGTTAAAGGAACTAGGTGGGGAAAGGCAAACTTCTAGCAGGGACTGCACTCTAAGGGATGGAAAATACAATAAATAAGCTTCAATTATTAAAACAACTAAATCTAAATGAGTCTCACTGCTATGTAATAATAAAGAGTCATAGGATAGGACGTGAYTCTGGGTTGGGGGCAGAAAGTCATTGTTAGCTGCTGTCCAAGTAGATGTCCCTAAGAGGTGGTCAGAGAGAAGCAGCCTTCCTTCAGAGAATGGAGGGAAAAAAGAGTCACGTGGTTCTAACCCTTGACTCTAACATGAGGATGAGAAGTAGAAATGGAATAAAGAAGGAAGAAAATTGCTCTGCTAGCCTGGGATGAAACTTGGGGGGAGAGGGAAACTGAGTCTGACATGGACCAAAGCTCTCACCAGACATGTAATTATACATGCAGAACTTGGTGACAATTTATGATACAGAATTATGAGAGGAAGACTTGGAGAGTCAAGTCATGCCGAGATGTAACTAASCTTTTAAATGATGACMTTTGGAGGAAGGAAAGTAAATGATGGAAGTAGGGAGACAGGAGTAGGACAATGAAGGTGCTTTAGTCATCCAGGAGAGGAGGTTTTGTCTCAGACCAAGGTCATGATTGAAGGATGAGCAGTGTACCTGGAATGAAGAAACAGAGTGGATCCAGCACGTGGGTATTCTTCCACCTTGAACACAARAGCATGAGACAGAACCAGAAACTGTATGCAAACTGTCAGAAAACAAGTTCGACACAACCAGCCCCTGTGAAGTGGACTATCAGAAAGCAAGTTTGGCAYAGTGGGTGGAGGAGAGGAGGAGGTGTATTTATCAGACAGTCAGGAGTAGATGGTGAATTTTATACAAGTCTTTCTCACTCGAGAGAAGCCAGAATCCCATGTGTGAATTTAGAGGCTACTTGGCTAGAGATGCTTTCTGGGGCTACAAGCATGCTTTAATGCCTAGGCAGAGAATAAAAATTAACAAAGGAGTCAACTCTGAACTTTCACATTAAGAAGTTGGACAAAAACAACAACAAATAAATAAATAAATAAACAAACGAAAAATCAGAATAAGTTCTGAATGAAGAGGTCTACAGCAAACACGATGACTGAACTTAGAACCAAGAAGGTCATCCAAAACCATGTCTCTACTACAGTATTGTACCAGACAGATCACCTTTTCCATTTGTGTAACTTTTTATCAAAATAATATCATCCTCATAAATTGCACAATATGCTGTAATATTTCCTGACTATAGAAACTATTTTTACCAATGCTGGTAGACTAAATGCATGACCTAATTAATATTTACTTGACRTTTCTTGAAAACAACCGGAATCTGTATGGTCCTTGTGAGTTTTTACATAAGCGTAGCCCCRTCCATCAGCAAATTCATCCTCATCACTTATAATTATAGACATCATAAACAGTCGTAATCATTCTCACAGTCAAATCAACACTTCAAATCCAGGCTTGCACTTGATTAAAGATGATGTACCCATTAACAAAGACACTGTGATTTATTTTTTTAGCATAAATAACATGCAGTGTGATTTTGTTGTAATCACCTTAAAGGATTAAAGAAGTAAATATGGAGAGACCACATGTTTCAAAATACACAGTTTTAAATGAACAAAAATAGTATTTAGAATGTTTATGGAAAATKCCTGTGGAAGCTATGACTTGTAAGTACCACATAGTACTCTCCAGTGATGCGACACTGGACTTACCCTTTACCCAGAGATGAGCTTTTAGGTCATCTTCTGACCACCAAAAACAAAACTGCAATGATCAGGATGCTTGTATTTCCATAACTGCCTTGTGATTTTTCTAATCAAGACCAACAAATATGCTATAAAAGCCTAAGAGTAAAGAAACAAAGAAGTTCAGATGTCCTGTGGTATAGTCTCTCCATTGTTACTGGTGGTGAACAGTGTGTGTGAGGGCGTGGGGAGTTTTCTCAAGTTAAGGGAGCATAGACGGGATTGTGGGTATTTGAAGAGAAGGTTGCAAGGCTGGGGCTGTGCTTAACTAGCTCAGCACTGCTCAGCAATGAGGCTCCACATTCAATCAGAGGGAGGGGAGGGAATGAGGGGTCACAGAGCTTTGGATAGCTCCTTTTGGCAAACTGTAATGGGAAAGAGTTATCAGTTAAAGCAAGGAGAAGAGATGGAATTAATTCTAGGAATGTGTTGGGAATGTCCCACAATAAGKTTACTCCCTTGTTGTCTTAAATTTTTTGGCGGGAGACACAGACACAGTTCACCTTCCTTCTTGGGCACTAAAGGCAGAAAGCTCAACTTAMTACTACTGAGTTTACTGGATTTTCTTACTGAGCATAGGTGAGTGGCTTTAAACAAGGACACATACACCACAGCAAAGTCCCACCCATCATAGGTGGTGACATCTTGGAAACTGTGTGGCAGTGTCCCTTTGAAGCTAATCTTGCTTTTCATATAACCACCAAATCCTTTACAACTGAGGGAAGGAACAGAGAAATAATATTTGGAATCTCAGGTGAGAGTTTTTGACTCTCCCTTTCTCCTTTTCTTGGGGAGTGTCATTGCCATTACCTTACATTTGTCCACTATTGCCATGGTTACCAGGGGCGAAGTCCAACACTGCTATGTTGTGCCCAGAGGAAAAATCACTATACCAGACAAGGGCATATTTTTCTGCCCTTTTATCTTTTCTGATAATATAATATGAATGAAGGGAGTAGATAGTTTTGCAAGGTTAATGACATGAAGAATTTATTATAATAAAGCAAAGAATGGTGAGTTTCTGGCTTCTAGAYGATCCCAGGTGGTTGTTGTGTTCTTTTGCTCTAATTCATCTGTAAGATTCTACAGTTCAATCTTTGATAAGAACTCAGCTAGATTTTTAAAATTATTATTATTTTTGTTTCTCCTAATTGTCACAGGACAAACAGAGGAACTTTTTTCAGTCTCATTAATAATAATAATAAATAAAATAAAAACAAACTAAAAATAATGCTCTATTGTAATGCTCTATTGCCGTCTCAGAGTAATAGACTATCACAAGCAACTGTAAATCCTGCGACCTACTCAGAGAAAGGAGGTAAAGAAGAGGACAAGGGAGAAAGCCATGTCATTTGCAAAAAGCCACATGTTAGAAGGGGAATGGGGAAGGCTTTACAAAAACAATGAGATTGCTCAGAATGCCAGGGAAAACATGCCCTGACTGTGACCAGCATCTGAAAAAGGGAAAAGGAAGAAAAAGAAAGGAAAGGAAAGAGAAGGAAAGGGAAGGAAAGGAAAGGAAGGAAGAAAAGAGAAGAGAAGAGGAGAAAAGAAAAGAAAACAAAAGAAAAGAGAAAAGAAAAGAAAAGAAAAGAAAAGAAAAGAAAAGAAAAGAAAAGAAAAGAAAAGAAAAGAAAAGAAAAGAAACTTACACTTTTTTTAATTGAGACTCAAAAATGTAGACAGGCCACATGACAGAGGAACCACCTATCAGCCTGATAGTTCTTCAAGAGGCTGAGTAGAGCAAAGGTTTCTGGGGGAGATAAGTATACTATCTCATTACGGGAATAATTATTCTTCTCATCTCCTTGATGAGGCTTTAGATGAATCAGTCTTCATGAGAGCTAGTCTCCCAGCCAGTAGATTGACAGTCCTTGTTGGATTAACTTTTAATGGAGAAAACAATAGTATGTAATATTCTAATCTTTGGAACATGTTAGCTCTCCACCCAGGAACAGAGGAATAGTCTATTCCTTTGACTAGGAGCAAATAGCTTTACCTTAATGGGCTTCAACAAAGCCCTGCTGTCCACCCTCAGTGGCCCCCAAAATTACTGTAACTCTCTCCTCTTCAAGATTGGAGACACCAAGCCGGGCAGTGGTGGCGCACGCCTGTAATCCCAGCACTCTGGGAGACAGAGGCAGGCGGATTTCTAAGTTCGAGGCCAGCCTGGTCTACAGAGTGAGTTCCAGGACAGCCAAGGCTATACAGAGAAACCCTGTCTTGAAAAAAACAAAAAAACAAACAAAGAAACAAAAGATTGGAGACACCAGCCATACTGGGGTGTATACCTGAATCTCAGGGTTCACAGACTGCTTACAGATCTTTCTTCATTTGCTATTTTTCTGACCAAAACATAAAAGTTGGGCAGTTTTCTCTTTTTATTCAAAGTAGCATGGGAAAAGATCCATGAAGAAAAAGCCTTTATTTTCAATGAACTCATTTAAATGCTGGGATGGGGAAGAGAGAGACAAAATAAGAATTAAAATTAAACTTTTTAACATTAAGAAAGAAGGGTGGACCCTAAAATAATTTAGGAGATGGTAGAATATACGTCATATATATGTACGTGGGTGTCATATATATATATATATGTAAAACTTTATATTATATACCATATATACAATAAACTATAAAACATAATTTTGTATATATTATAAATTAAAAAGTATTTGATTTGGTGTATATAATAATTATAAATATATATAATTGCATACACACATATACACACATACACACACACACGCCAAACACACACACGCACACACACACACACACACACACACACACACACACACACACACATTTTAACATGAAAATTCAGATATCCAGTCCCAGATTGTTTGCCACAGGGAGTTAGTGTCTGCCTGGACTGGAGATTCAGTCACAGCCCCACAGGTAGCCTCCACAGAGTGGATGAAGGCAAGCAATAAAATTCTGCTATCACTTGTCTGTGGTGCTCCAGCCTATTTTCAAGCAGCCTGGTGGCCGCAGGTCCAGACCCTTTTGCATGTTCGTTAGACTGCTTTCTCACGCCTGTAGATGTGTGGGTCTCTGTTGCTTTTTCTTTAAAGAGAAACTCACCATTTCTGGGCTTGCTATGATCCAGCTTGTTTGAAAATTAATCCGCTCATTTTCTCTTCTGTTCTGTTTTCTGTATTCCTTTGCCTCCCTTCTCTTTTGCAAATTTCATCCAAATAGGGAGCCGAAGTAAATATTTACTCAAAAGATAGATTAACACTTGAGTTTAGAAAGAATCTGCATGCGTTATTGTTTGGCTAATGAGGGAGGCCAGGGTAGGAACTTAAGGCAGGAGGCTGGAGGCAGGATGCAGATGCAGATGCAGATGCAGATGCAGATGCAGATGCAGATGCAGATGCAGATGCAGATGCAGATGCAGATGCAGAAGCAGTGGAAGATCACACTTTCCATCCTGCATCCAGCATTCTGAGGTTTCTAAGGAATGTTGTATATAGTCTTGAGTTTACCTGCTAACAGTTCTCCTGTCAGCCCACTAAGAATCAGGCCTGGTTGGGCCTGGGTCATCCTTCTGGGACATTGTCACCTCACTGCCATATGGGGGACCTGCTTTAAGTTAAGTCAAATGTAAAGCACACAAGTATTGACTATTAAGATTGTGATAATCTTAGAGATATTTGCATGAAAAATAATTATTTTAAATTGCTTGATTAAACAAATCTACAAACAACTCTCCACCCCCCAAAAAATAAAAAAAAATCCTTTATTTTCCTAAATAAGTCAAATTCATTATAAATACCCACTAGGTCAGCCAATTTTTAATGATCTGCCCTGAAACATTCATATTACAGAAATAAGGGGTTAAAGAACTGACTTGGGCAGAGAGCTGTTTGCCGCAGCAGGAAGACTTGTGTTCTGAACGACAACACTCGTGCAAAAAGCCAAGTGTAATTACATGCACCCATAAACCTGATGCTGGAGAGGTGGAGACCAGAGAATCCTGAAACTCACTGGGTGATCAGTATAGCTTTATCTTCAGTGTGAGACCCTGTCTCCATAAATAAGAGAGAGAGTGACTGAAGAAATCACTGGTGCCAATCTATGGTCTAGACACCACACATGCACACTCAGAGTATATATGAGTATATGTATGAATATATGCATGTATGTATGTATGTGTGTGTGCATGTGTATATATATATATAAGATATATATGTATGAAATTAAATATATGTGAAATACATATACACATACATGAGAAGTAATGTTTCACAGCTCTCATTGTGACTTAGTGAAGGTCTGATATTTTATCCTCTGACCTCTAAGTTCCATTGGAAGCTCAGTTTTACTAACAGCTTCTCAAGCAATATTACCATTCCAGATCTGGTTGAAGAAATGCCAGTGAATTAAAGCCAAGAATTCCTATGCTCCAGAAGCCGCTGAGTCTATACATGAGAAGAAAGGCTATTCCTTTCTTTTTAAAGTATGAGCTGATATCTTTTATGGTCTTGAGACATGAGYAGCCACTTCCATTTAAAGCTCTAGTCTTAAATAAAGGGCTTTGTTGGGAGGACAGGAAGTCTTCGGATTACCAGGTTGTGGTGATGTATGTCTTTAATGCCAGCACTCAGAAGGCAGAAGCAGGGGGATATATAAGCTTGAGGCCAGCCTTGTCTACAGAGAGTGTTCCAGGACAGCCAGGGTACACAGGGAAGAAAAGCAGGAAGAGGAGGAGGAGGTATAGGAGGATAAGAAGATAGAGAAGGAGAGGAAGGGAGGAAGAAGGGAACAAGGAGGAGGAAGAGGAGGAGAAGAGGAGAACAAGAAGGAGGCATTTTTAGATGACTCCAGAAAAAAAAATTAAATACTTGTTAATGTCTCCTGAGAGAAGGATCCCAGAATGTAGAAACCTGTGAGTTGGCTAATAGCCATCCCAAGCTCTCTGGTCCTCTGTGGCAGCAAACCCAAGGCTCAAATAAAGAACTTCATAAATTATTGTGGCATTGATGACATTTAACATTCAAGTAACTTACTCTGTTAGCCTTTATGTGTGAGTTAATGCTTAATCAGTCCGGAAAGGGACAGGGGCTGCTTTTGCTTTTAAAGCCCTGTCTCACTGTCAATGCCATGTTTGCTTGAGTCAATCAGTGGCACCACCTTGCCTCGGAGAGTCAAGGGAGATTTTCCTTAGTCTCCCAATTGCTTTTCACGCAGAAAATTAAGCTCTCATGCCCCTAATATAGTGAATTAATGTTTCTTAAAAGAATAGAGAAAAAATTTGATGTGTTATCCATCCAAAGAATGAGAAAGTGGTCACAGGAATCAATTTATGTGCTCTGTGACTCTGACGAGGAACACATTTTTTAAGTAGACGTAAAGGTTAAAATATGATTTGAAGTCAGATGATTTGGGTTCCAGTCTCCTCCAACTCCACCCCTTCCTAGCTGTGAATTATGTTCTTCTTTCTTTTCCTTTCCTTTTTATTTTGTTTTATTTTTGTTTTCATTTCTCTTAGACAAGGTTTCTCTGTGTTACATCCTTGGCTGTCCTGGACCTCCCTTTGTACATTAAGCTGGCCTTGAACTCACGGAGATCTGCTATGTCTCTTCCTCCTGTGTGCTAAAATTAAAGGCGCCCTTTAATCTTTCTTTTAGTTTTTAAAAAGTGTTTAAGTTTTAGGTGAATGGGTGTTCAGCCTGCATGCCTGTCTATATACCAGACCAGTGCCCGGTGCCCTCAGAAGGCCAGAAGAGAGCATTGGAGCACTTGGATCTGAAGTCACAGGTGTCTGTGAGCCCTAAAACCTGGGTGCTAGGAATTGAACCTTGTCCTTTGGAAGAGCAGCCAGTGCTCTAAACTACTGAGCCATCTCTCCAGTCTATTGTTCCTCCCTTTTCTTTCTCTCCTCTTTCCTTTCTCTTTTCCATCCTTTCTTCCTTCCCTTATTTACTTTTTACGTTTTTGTCAGAATATGTGTGTTTGGAGGGATGCCCAACTTCCTCACCAATGCATARGAGATAATAGAAGTTGAGATTTCTTCAGACTTGTGCTATAGCATCAACGTATATAGAAAGGAAATCAAAACATAGTTCTGCTAACCCCAAAAAGATACATGTTATTTAATGTTGTATATTAAATGCAATTTCATTCAACATATATATAAGTATCAGAAAGATGAGTGCTGTGATTACTGTGAAGAAACATTTGCATTCTTATTAAAAATCAAGATAAATGTCTTCTTGTTAGTCCTATGCATTGTTGTTTTGAATTTTATACGTGTTATGCTAAATTATTCAGTGGGGAGCCAATGGCTCCACTAATGTATGTCTAACCAGACCATATTAGGTATATCTCTAGGGTTCACCACCTTAATATCATAAACTTCAAGAGAGTCTAAATTTTATTTGGCAGTGTTAAGCAGTGGTCTATGATGGATCAGGCTTTTGAATTAAGCCCTGAGTTGTTACCTGTGGGTAAAATACACACACACACACACACACACACACACACACACACACACACACACATATACACACACATACTTTGCAAAGAGTTCTGTGGCATGGCATGCCTATAAGTGTTAGTAAGTATGACTAACTATCACATTTTACAGGTAGGGAAAGGGCAGGTCAGGAAGAGGCAGGCAGTGTCACATGGTAGAACTGTGTAGAAGATTAATATGGAAGGGTTCTATTCATATGTTATTGGCTTTCACAAAAGAATGGCCAGTACATGATGTACCTCTATCTAAAGGTTTATTTGGTAGTAGAATAATGGCTTATTTTCCATCCACAGGTCTCTCTGGTTAGCCTGGTAGCCAACGCTCTTGGTTATTCAGAACTTGGTGCCATCAAATCCCTACGGACACTGAGAGCCCTGAGACCATTGCGAGCCTTATCCCGCTTTGAAGGCATGAGGGTAAGAAGATTCAATGGCGCTTTCCACAACTCAAGACAGAGCGATGTGACGCTAGTGACTCAGAGCCATGGTAGTCTCTTCAAGAAATTAGATAATTCGAGGCTAAAGTCAAAGAGAGCAGAAAGCCTTTCTTCTGGAAAGTGTGGTTTATTTAAATACACAATCAGGAACTGAGACAGAGTTACACACACACACACACACACACACACACACACACACACACACGCACTCCCCCTCCGTATTTTTATTGTTTGGGTACTTTGGAATGACTGTTGACAGTACGCATCCTATCAAGGCCTTCAGGAGAAAAGTCTGAGGTCCTAGAAAGGTATCAGGTTAATTTCAAAGGCAAAGCAATTTCAGAATGCTTTATTTCTTGAATTAACGTAAATCATAGAATTCAACAGAGCGGTGCATCCCAGGCATCCGAAGCGAGTTACTAGGATAATTAGCTCATAGTTCTAACAAGCCCGGCTTCACTTCACGGGTCTTTGAAGCACCGTTCTGAGTGATGTTTGCTTTTTCCCCAGCCCCAGCCTTGTCCTTCCCTGCTCTCTCCCTTAGCAAGTGTATCTTGTCTCACAGTGTACAATGCACGCTGCCACGCCTTCAGAACTGCTTTGCACAAAGGCCGGCTTTGTTTACTCTGCTTTGCAAATGCACACGGATATTGAATTTCTTCAAGGCCATGGGGTTTTTATATTAGGAGGTGGTTTGTTTGGGGCAATAAACCCCGTCAGCCTTGACTGCAGAATTTACTCATCGTGGAAAATGAAACCACCCTCCAGCTGCTCTTGAAAAACTGAGCAGAGGGACTCGCTTGGCTTGCCCGGTGCAAATTCGATTTGATTATGTTAACAAATTCATAAAAAAAAAAACTGCTGGAAATACCAATCTTCTTTCAGTGCTGACATCATGAGTCTACGCCATGCTTCGTGACTTCATAGTGATGGTTTATTTAGTTTTATTTTTTTTAATCAAAGATAGATCATTTGTCTCATATACTATGTCCTGATTCCAGTTTCCCCTCCCTTTCTCTCCTCCTCCCAGTCCCTCTCCACCTCCCCTCCCATCTGGATCCACCCCCTTTCTGTCTCTCACTGGGAAACAAACAGGCTTCTAAGGGACAATAATAAAATAAGATAGAAAAAAAAAACCTAAAACATTGAAATAGGGTAAAACAAACAGTAGGGGGGAAAAACTCAAGAAACAGATATACATACAGAGAGCCACTCAATGGTAAAGCTAGAAAGGTGTAAGAATATGTTATATAGAGGTGTGGGGGGAGGGGGTGCCTCCGCAGGCCATGCCAAGGCTTCTCTTCCCCCTAAGGGACCAGCCACAGGACAGTATAGTATAGAATAGAGTTTATTCGGGGCATGGGAAGGGGAGTTAAGAGAGTAGTAGAGGCAGAGAAAGGCAGAGAGAAGGAGAGAGTAGAGAGGTAGAGGCTGGCCATAACCACGTGGGGCAGGGGAGAGAGAGGGAATGGGGGAGAGGGGGAGGAAATGAGGGCAAGGGGCCAGAGAGAGGCAAGAGTAAGAGAGGAGGGGCAAGCAGTCCCTTTTATAGTGTTACTTATAGTTACCTAGCTGTTGCCAGGTAACTGTGGGGTGGAGCTTAGATAGAATCCTAACACTCAGAAATCCATAAAAACACTAAACAGGAGCTTATGGCTATAAGATAGATGCAAATGACCTATAGAGTAAAAGCAAGAGAGAGAGAATATATATCGTCATGGGTTATTAAAATAAAAACAAAGCTTAAAGAAAACAAATCCCTGACATGACATTGTGAGACAAGGAACCTCTAAAGATGACACTGATTTTATTTTGTGTTGGCCATTGACCGCTGGGCAAGCAGCCTACCCTTAAGATAGCTGTTTCCCYAGTAAGACTCCATTGATTTTCGTTTTCAAGTAGTTATCTATTGGAGATAGCTTTGGGGCTAGAAATGCGGGAATGTATCTACTTCTTTCATCCCTAGGGCCTCATCTACTGCAGACCCGTGCAGGCCCCGTGCATGCTTCCCCAGTCTGCGAGTTCACAAGTCCATTGAAACTGTTGACTTCGAGGGCCTTGTTGACTTGGTGTCTCCCATTCCCTCTGGCTGTTACACTCTTTCTGCCCACTTGACTGCAAAGTTCCCTGAACCCTGAGAGGAGGGAGTTGATGGAAACATCCCACTTAGAGCCGAGAGTGTTTTCCAAGGTCTATTACTCTCTGGATAATGTGTGATTGTAGGTCTCTGTTTTTATTCCCATTTACAGCAAGTGGAAGCTTCTCTGATGAGGGCTGAGCCAGACACTGATCTATGAGTCGAGCTGAATGTCATTTGAATGCCATTTGGTTTTAACCTAGATCCCTGGACTAAGTTGCAAGATCTTGGTCACTCAAGCAGTATCAAGTGTGGGATCCATCTTGTGGAGCGGGCCTTAAGTCAAATCAAATTTTGGTTGGTTACTCCCATAAAACTTCTGCTRCGTAACTTGCTGGCAGAACACCCTTGTATGCTAAAGGCTTTGCAGCTGGGTTGCTTTGCATTTCTTTTGGTATGCTGCAGAGTAAACTTCCTGTACCAAGATACTAGCACATGGGTGCGATGGCTCTTTGTAGGCACCGGCTTGACTACTCCATGATCGATGTGTAGGTGTTGTCCTCAGCCATTGGGCCTTGCCATCAGTTTGAGAGCAACTTACAGTCCTGGCATCAGGCTGGGTTGATTGAGGGCTCCCATGGACCTCTTTGGTCAACAATCTTATTTATAGCTTATATCAGAGAGAAAATATCAATTGAACAAGTYTGCAAACTTACCATTTTCCTCTAATGTGAAAAATAGTCTAGATTAGTATTTAGTGCATGTGGAATACTTAAGATTTCAGCCAAACATCTATTTGAAGATAAAAAAAGACATTTGTAGAGGTATGAAAAAGGTATATAATTTTAATTCATAAAGAAAACTAACAAGTGTAATAAACATGACAATTTCTAAAGGAAATAAGATTCAATTAATCTAGGAAATCGCTAGAATTTTTGAATTTTAAATTTTCATGCTGGTTTGTATTTTTCCTGTTTATTTCTAAAATAATGTTTATCATATTTTTAAATAAAACAATAGTTTCATTGGCTAAAAGCACTTAACCATATAGTCCACTGTGAATTAGAATAAGTGGTGTTAGAAAAGCTACTTTTGCTATCCTTGAGATCTTAAAACACATCTTCATCTTCCCTGGATTCAGGAAAACAAAGGGGACAGGTCTTTTTCTTTACTATAAGCAGGTCATCCTTATAAAAACAAATAGCATAGGCTCAAAAAGGACATGTGGGACATTGCTAAGTAATAATAATGGGATATATTTGATACTCATACATCTGAAGTTAAATCTGATGGTAATTCATTCTATTTCTAAAAGATTGACACTTTTCTAGTATGAAACAAAAAACTTAGAAACCTTTAATCCTCATCTTAATAGTCATATAATTATACCTGACCTGAGGATACAAATTTACTGTATTTGTCATGTTTTATTTGGGAGGGGGTTGCATAATTCCTCTTCCAGATCATCAATAATTCACACATGTTCACAAGACTTAATATGTGTTACAGCAAATGGTTATTTCATTTAATGCATATTTCCTCCTCCCCCTTCCCCCACAACATATACATTTTTGAAGATCTTACTGTATCAGGTTGTATTTGTTTCCTTTCAATGTTTGTTGCGGTTTGCTTTCCTTTCTTGCTTAATTCTTTAGCTGTAGTGTTGTTTGTCTACCTTTATCAATGTGTAGTATAAAATACTAGAAAGAACATTTTAGGGCTAGAAATCTACAGCAACACCCATTTAACCCTATCCAAATGTGTCTTCACACCAAATGGATACACATCYACAGTGGCTTCCACCTTACCAAGTGATTGCTCTCCTGTCCTCCCACAGGTGGTTGTGAATGCTCTGGTTGGCGCAATCCCCTCCATCATGAATGTGCTACTGGTGTGCCTCATCTTCTGGTTGATCTTTAGTATCATGGGTGTGAATCTGTTTGCTGGAAAGTTCTATCACTGTGTTAACATGACCACAGGTGACATGTTTGATGTGAGCAAAGTCAACAATTTCAGTGACTGTCAGGCTCTAGGCAAGCAAGCCCGCTGGAAGAATGTGAAAGTCAACTTTGACAATGTTGGGGCTGGCTACCTGGCATTGCTGCAAGTGGTAAGTGGCCATYGTGAGAACCTGAAAACATTTCAAAGCACAATACCTAAAACCCCTTCTGTAGTACGCTCTGAATAATTCTCATTTAACAGTAGGAAGGTAGTTGATAGCCCCTCAAGTTAGTTATTTGGCTCTTAGGAAGATGTTGCTGTTATTTTATTTCTCTAGGAATGCAATTTTTAATGTCTTCATAGGATTTATTTGTTCTTCCTTTATTTTTCTTGTTATATTGTTAATCACTGTTTTGATTTTTAATTTTCTATAAAAATTGTGTATATTAAAAAATCAATTATATATGAATGAACTATGTATTCGACTTTTTAGCCAGAAACTTTCCATAGCAGTGTCTAAAATAATGTGATGTTATTATATGCAGCTAAGCAAATGTCAAGGGATTCTTTTCAAAATATGTAATGCTTAATTTTTTAACATCATGAAAGTATATTTNGTGAGAACCTGAAAACATTTCAAAGCACAATACCTAAAACCCCTTCTGTAGTACGCTCTGAATAATTCTCATTTAACAGTAGGAAGGTAGTTGATAGCCCCTCAAGTTAGTTATTTGGCTCTTAGGAAGATGTTGCTGTTATTTTATTTCTCTAGGAATGCAATTTTTAATGTCTTCATAGGATTTATTTGTTCTTCCTTTATTTTTCTTGTTATATTGTTAATCACTGTTTTGATTTTTAATTTTCTATAAAAATTGTGTATATTAAAAAATCAATTATATATGAATGAACTATGTATTCGACTTTTTAGCCAGAAACTTTCCATAGCAGTGTCTAAAATAATGTGATGTTATTATATGCAGCTAAGCAAATGTCAAGGGATTCTTTTCAAAATATGTAATGCTTAATTTTTTAACATCATGAAAGTATATTTRCTGACCAGTTATTAGTGAAAATGAGTTGTGTTTGGATACAACCATAGCTTTCAACTACAGATATTATCTTCTTATTGGAAGGTTTTAASATAAGATTAAGATGGGATTTTCATTAATCAAGTCTCCATTATGTTTTACTATAGAAAAAAAAGGTCATAGAATAACTCCCAAGAGAAGAAAAGAAATCTAAATCCTAAATACAAATTTTGTTACTTAGTAGTTAGGAATGTCCTTGGTAAAACAGCATTTAACTCATTTGAAAATGTCATGGTATTGTATGAAAAAATACTTATAAAAATGCTGTTGTATTGATGTCCAGTAAATGCGATGAGTTTGAATAAGTAATTCTACTATGTATTGAATACAGGCCACGTTCAAAGGCTGGATGGATATTATGTATGCAGCTGTTGATTCTCGGGATGTAAGTAGCTCTTGGGCACTCTTTACAGCTATTAGGTTGTCCATGGTAAACACTAGTGAGAAGTGAACTAAGAGACTCAGAATCTACATTGCATAAAGTRTTTACCAATACATAAGATATGATTGGCAGAGTGCTCACAGTGTGGATAGTAGTTTGGTTGCTGTAGGTATGATAAGTAATAGATAATATGTCTACTGTGAAAAATTCTCAAATTATATGAAGTATAAGACATTATATTAGCCCTACAAATAGAACTATTCAGAATAGGAAGATASCTCAGTGTGAAGGAATCACTTGCTTTTCTGTTTCTTTGGAGAGCATGATCAGCCAGTCTATGAGGCAGTTTCCAGGAACGTTAGAGCACAGACAAGCCAGCAGACTTCAAGGAAAGTCAAACTCAGAAATACAAAGAAATGGCTAAAACATGTCTGCTTATCCTGTATTTTTCTCTTATATGATTTTCTGCTATGAAAGCTTGTCCAAAGACAAAGTGAAGATATTGCCAAAGATGTTAAAATAATAATGATGATGGTGAAAATAATAATAAGATAAGAGGCCCAAATTGTTAGCTGAATTTGTATCAGTTTTACTTGTGCTGGGGAATATTTGTCAGGCAGGCTGCAATGGAAAACCATATTAGACTTTGAAAGTAAAAGTTTCAAATTTCATGATAGTGTGAGAAAATAATCATTTTTGTCAAACGATATCTAAAGACATGATAAGTTCATATTAAGTAACAGCACTCACTACAGTATTTAGTCCAAGGATCCTCTTTGCTAATGATATTAAATATTTTCACCATTGTTTAGGTCAAGCTGCAGCCTGTGTACGAAGAAAATCTGTACATGTATCTGTACTTTGTCATCTTCATCATCTTTGGGTCATTCTTCACTCTAAATCTATTCATCGGTGTCATCATAGACAACTTCAAYCARCAAAAGAAGAAGATGAGTATTTCTTACCTCCCACCCTTCCCTACACAAAGGACCAGTCTGTCATGTAGCCAACCAGACCATTGGAGTCATGACATACTTAGATTGTGTGTATATGATTTTCAGTCTTACTGCGTGGCCAGTAATCTATTGGCCCTTCCCAGTGGCCTCTCTCCTTTCTTCCATGGTCACAACTGTCATTCTGATTCTGTAATATAACCATTACCTCAGTACATCACAGATTATCCATGCTTAGCATGGCGTATGGGGTCTTGTAGGAATGACCCTCCCCAATTTCTCATCTCCCACACCTTATTTTTATCCCACTGCAGACTCATCCCCTCAGCCACCCACATCACCAACAGCACTTGGTACAGGGCACCTGCACGAGTCTTCCTGACCTTTTCTGAACTCAGCCACAATGGTTTCCCCRTGACTTTATAAGTGATATTTTCTCTTCCTGAGATGCATTGCCAAGCAAACTCTTTATTGTATATTAAAGCCTTAAGCTTAAGCCTGGCTCTCTCAATGTTTGCTGTGTTTACAATGACTTTCCTTCCTTCCTCCTGTTCATTTGCTTGATTTATTTTTAACCTCACCTCCCTTTGCACAGTGTTGTACATTTTTTCCACCTGCCCCTTAAAGAGCATGATACCATGTTATATACCTATGTAACTCTTATGCCTATCACATTGTTTGACACACAAAATTAGTTTTTTTTTAAAAAAAAAAAAAAGGTTAAATACAGCAGTAAAATTTTAAATACCAAGAGAGGAAGAAAACATATTTTGCTCCCTGAAAATATATTTAAGGACCTTAAAATTCATTGTGAACATAATATGATCCAATTAGGGAGCTGGACTAATAGGAATTTTATGTGCTTATGGGCTTTACATAATATTAAAGTCTTCGGCTTTTCACATAAATGGGAAAAGCAGAAAAATGAATCTATATTTAGCAAGATAATTTCCATTTAAAATTGAGACGAGACTAGAGGAAGGCTCAGAATTACTGCAGTTAAAATACTGTTGTAACACAGGTTGGGATTGTAACCATACTATTCTGTGTGTTTACTTCGGAGGTCAAGACATCTTTATGACAGAAGAACAGAAGAAATACTACAATGCAATGAAGAAACTTGGCTCCAAAAAACCTCAGAAGCCCATCCCTCGGCCTGCAGTAAGAAGGCTATCTTGTACTCATTAAAATTCTAAGACAGGGTTTCCGTTCTAGTCTCTGGATCTGAGCATATCGGGYGATGCCACCAATCTATCATACCAATCTAATCAGGAATCCCATACTGTGCCGCAGACTCTAGCTGCTGCAATGCTTGGTGGCAGGCGTAAAGTTCCTAAAATAATGGGACATTCTTGATAGTTGGTGAGTTGAGCCTCCAACTCAAGAGTTCCAAAGAACTGGCACCCAAGCAAGTGTCACCCTCCTGCTGCCAACGTGTGGTTGCTGCCCCTCTTACCATATTGATGTGTCCTTTTTAAGTGGATGCGGGCTCCCAGGTGACCCTTCCCATCTCTACATCTTTCCTCCACATTCTGGCTTCTTCCTTTCCTTTCTTCCCCTCCCTGCTATAAAGCTCATTTTAGCTTTTCTTTCTTTTATTACCCTTTATGGTACCATACAAAGTAAATAATATTTTATAGCATTTTCATACATATGTATCATTAGGCTTTGTTATAACTTCTGTCCCCTGCCCTCTCCTACGCTCTCTGTACCCTTCAGTCCAGGTCCCTCCCTCCCTGTGTATAAGTCACCTCCTAGTTCACCTCCTATCACACATACTCCACAGCTCTCTCTGCAGTCCCTTATATCCTTTCTCTTTTCTATGCTCCCCTATCTGTCTAGATTCGTGACATTCTTTCTCTGTATTATCTATAAATTAATATATATTAAGTTTATGTTCTACACATGAGAAAACCATTTGTTTTTCTGGGTTTTCTCATTCTTTTGGGGGAGGGGCGTGGGGTTCTCATTCTTGAGAGTAGAAAATATTCCCAAATTTCTTAGAAAGAAAAACTGGCTCAAGAATTTTGTCGCACTGAAAAAGAATAAAGAWCATTCAAATGCATAGTCTATAACGCTTCCTAATGTGAAACAGCATGAGGATGGTGCATCACGCTCCCAGAACTGTATCCTAACTCACCTTCYTTCTCAGATCGGGCAAAATAGTAACGCAGCTGAGGCCCATAACGTAACTGTACCCCGTTCACAAAACCTGTGATCAGCRGAATTCCTAACCGAAAGGGTCATGAACCCTATCAGTGACTTCACCTTACTATATATTTAAAAGTCATTGAAACTAGGAGATGTGAGGTAGGGAGAAAGGATGGGAAGGTACCTCAGACAGAAAGGAAGGATGAACCTGTTTCACCAACGGTCACTGATATCTGGAAACATGATCAGTTTATGACCTTGGATTTTTTTCATAAGCCATCGGATTTTGTGCCTTTATTATAAATTATTTTAATTAACTAATAAAACATGTAACATTTGTATTCACGCAGGACTTTAAAAGCATATATTTTCTGAATTGGGTATTAATTAAATAAGGGCTTCTCAGGCATTTTTTAAAGATATGTGGGGGGGCAGATAATTTGCTTACACACATGTCTGTGCTCTGTGTACATGCCTGCACCCATGGATGGTAGAAGATGGAGCCCAGGACCCACGGAACTAAAATTACCAAAAGTTGTGAGCAATCGTGAGGGTGCTGAGAATTGAACCTTGGTCCTCTGGAAAACCAGGCAGTGCTCTTAGCCACTGAGCCATCTTTCTCATCTTATCATGCATTTTTATTGAAGCATAAATAGGGAAAGATAAAAAAGGAAAACAGATAAATTAACGAACTCCCAAGCATACAGAACTAAAAGTGGTAGAACTAAATAAATTTAACTACCATTATTTGAGGGGTAAAATAAAGAATATCAGAAAAAATTAAAATACTGATAAATTAAAATTATTCATCTAAAAGTCTATATTTACCTTTTCTTAAATCTTCATTACTAATTGAAATCATTTTTATAAAAATGACTATAATTAATCAAATGACCTTTAAGTATTCAGCCAGTTGCCACCAGTTTCTGGATTATTTTGCTCTCTTTTCCTATGAGACCCAAATAAACCTGCATGTGGTGTGGTGTCTCTCATATAATAAGACAAGGAAGTGAAAAATGAGCTTACAGGTTATTTAGTGTACTGTAAAGAGGATGCATACCCCAAGGCCACGTGTGGAAAGATCTTATTTGCAGTGTAACTAGACCACTGATTGTGCAATGTGTGCACTAACCTTATCTCTTCTCTTTCTAGAACAAATTTCAAGGGATGGTCTTTGATTTTGTAACAAGACAAGTGTTTGACATCAGCATCATGATCCTCATCTGCCTCAACATGGTCACCATGATGGTGGAAACGGATGACCAGAGCAAGTACATGACCCTGGTTTTGTCCCGAATCAACCTGGTGTTCATCGTCCTCTTCACTGGGGAGTTTCTGCTGAAGCTCATCTCTCTCAGATACTACTACTTCACAATAGGGTGGAACATCTTCGACTTTGTGGTGGTGATTCTCTCAATTGTAGGTAAGAACAGCCCTTTCAGTTACAGAGACATTTGTCCTTCTAGAGAAATTTGCCCCACATCCTGCCTGTAGTTTGACATAGAGATGCATTGGGAGAAGAGTGGGGTGTGCAGGGTGAAATTTTCAACGCTAACCTATTTCAATAAAATTCTGAAACTTGTGCTTGTTAAATTAAATTATCAATATTGGATTGGGGAAGCTTTCTCCTTCCTGTGACAGGATAGCCAACAAGAAGCAACTTAACAAAGGAAGGAAATACTGTGGCTCACAGCAGTAGGGTTGCATTCCATCCTGATGTGGAAAGCCTGGCATGGGGCCCTGGGTCCAGCTACCTACATTTGGGAATGAAAGTAAGAACAGGAAATTGCGATGTCATATAAGACACCAAGCCCTGTTCCCCCAAACCCATTTGTCCCAATAAAGTTTCACCTCCTGAATGTTCTACAACTTTCCATAATACCACCACCAGCTAGAGCAACACTTGAGCCCATTGGAATGGCTTCTACTCAAACCATAATGTTTTGCTAGTGGTAAACAGAGTCAGTTGAGGGGTGAAGCGCATGCCGTTAAAACACATCATGGTAACATAGCAGTGTTAGTACTTGTCTTGGTCACTGTCTTAGTGTTGTGAAGACACTATGCTTATAAGAGAAAGCATTTACTTAGAGACTTGCTTACAGTTTTAGAGGGTTAGCTTGTGATCATCATGGCAGAAAGAAAGGCATTAGCTGAGGGCTTTACATCCTGAACCAGAGACAGTAGGATGAGAGAGAGAGAGAGAGAGAGAGAGAGAGAGAGAGAGAGAGAGAGAGAGAGAGAGAGAGATTGATTGGGCCTGGTATGGGTTTTAGAAACTCAAATCCCTAGACAGTACTGGCAAAATAAAGTCAATGAATGATTCCTGATAATCTTCTACTATTCCCATAGACTGGAATCTAGCACACTCATCAKCAGAGAGACTTTATAAAAAATAATGATTTCTATTTAATATGYATTTTTTCTTTGCCTGTATGTATGTCTATATGAGGGTGTCAGATTTTGGAATTACAGACAATTGTGTAGTGCCATGTGGGTGCTGGGAATTGAACTTTGGTCCTCTGGAAGAGCAGTCAGTGTTCTTAACTGCTGACCCATCTATTCCGTTCCCATTGAAGAGATTTACCCGCTACTGATAGGAGCAGATGCAGAAACTCACATTCAAACATTGTGCAGAGCACTGGGAATCCTGTGGAAGAGGAGGAGGAAGGTCTGCAGAAGCCAAAGGGTTCGAGGACACCACAAAGATACTATCCTCAGAGTCAGCTAACCAGGGCACACAGGGGCTCAAAGAGACTAGAGCAACATTCAGGGAGCCTGTGTGGGTCTGACCTAGGTCCTATATATATATGTGATGGTTGTGTAGTTTGGTATTCTTATAGGACTCCTAACACTGGGACAGGGGGATGTCTCTGACTTTTGCCTGCTTTGAGGATCCATATCCTCCTACTAGGTTGCCTCATCCAGCCTTGACATGAGGGTACAAAGCTAGTTTTATTGTAACTTGTTATGGAATATTTGATTGATATCCCTGGGAGGCCTACTCTTTTCTGAAGGGAAACAGARGCATAGTGAGTCTGGGGGATGGAGTAGGTGGGAGAATGGAACTGGGAGGGAGGGAAACTGTGATTGACATGTAATACATGAGAGAAGGATAAAGAAATTATGTATTTTTAAGAAAGAAACCTTAAAGCCCATTCCCAGCAACATACCAACTCTAACAAAGCTATAGCTACTCCAAAACGCCACGCCCAACCCAACAAGGCCACACCCACTCGACAAAGCCACACCTACTCAGCAAAGCTGCACCTCCAACAAGGCCACACCTAACACTCCAACAAAGCCAAGCTATTCCACCAAGACCATAAGCCTTAACCCTTCCAAAACAGTTCCCCTTACTGCAGACCAAGCATTCAAGCATAGGAGTCTATGAGAACCATTCTCTTTCAAAGAAAAATCAAGAGGAGATAGCCAACACTGCCCAAAGCATTCAACAGTCTTTCTTAACAAAGAGCAAAGGCATTTAACACGGCTCTTGTAAGCTGGATGGGATTTAAACAAGAGGAAAAGGAAAATGAGAGTATTGCAATGCTCCAAATGTAAGAACTTCTTAGTTTAGATGTGGTACAATTTCTCAAACTAAAGAACGTCACTCTCATTGAGAACAGTGAATTAACTTATTTCAGATATAATTTTTATTTTCATTGCCATATTTTATGTATARTAGTGAAGTATAATAAGAATAACCTTGAATTGGAATAGTAATAATTATATTATTTTGGATTTTATATAAAAATCATATTTCTTTATAAAATCGTGTTATAGAATCTTTTTAATAAAATTCTTAACTATTTAAATGTCAATATTAGAATGGATTCAAATGTGTGGTTCAGGGTTTTGTAAGTTTATTTTTTGAAAGGAGGAACACACATACAACATTCCTATAAACATCAATATTACTCACTGTTCATCTGGCTTCTCTAATTCTCCATAGGAATGTTCCTTGCTGAGCTGATAGAGAAGTATTTCGTGTCCCCTACCCTGTTCCGAGTCATCCGCCTGGCCAGGATTGGACGAATCCTACGCCTGATCAAAGGCGCCAAGGGGATCCGCACTCTGCTCTTCGCTCTGATGATGTCCCTTCCYGCGCTGTTCAACATCGGCCTCCTGCTTTTCCTGGTCATGTTCATCTACGCCATCTTTGGGATGTCCAACTTTGCCTATGTTAAAAAGGAGGCTGGAATTRATGACATGTTCAAYTTTGAGACCTTCGGCAACAGCATGATCTGCCTGTTCCAAATCACCACCTCTGCGGGCTGGGATGGACTGCTGGCCCCCATCCTCAACAGCGCACCTCCTGATTGTGACCCAGATGCAATTCACCCTGGGAGCTCGGTGAAGGGGGACTGCGGGAACCCATCTGTGGGGATTTTCTTTTTCGTCAGCTACATCATCATATCCTTCCTGGTGGTGGTGAACATGTACATCGCTGTCATCCTGGAGAACTTCAGCGTTGCCACAGAAGAAAGCGCAGAGCCCCTGAGTGAGGACGACTTTGAGATGTTCTACGAGGTCTGGGAGAAGTTCGACCCTGACGCCACTCAGTTCAT
>BDUI01001134.1:27287-39647 GCA_002335545.1 Apodemus speciosus
TGTGTCCTGTCCCAAGGAATGCTATACTCAGGTTGTCTCTGTGAGCCTGATGTTGCCTGTCTTCTTCTTCAGGGAGCACAGATGGTGGATGCTGCAGGGACCTTATCCAAGTGCTGATCACTCTGTAGGACAGATGACCCCCCTGCCCCCTGCCTGGGTTGGTGAATAACTGGTTTGGCGTTAGATGGCCGGCCGAGCTGCTCAGGCTCTGGGTGCAGGCAAGAACCTGACAGGATAGGACCTGAGCGATGTTAGACTCAGACTCTGTCAGTGTACCTGGCGTTAGCTGTTAGCTATCTGTGGCAATCAGAGGCAAGATGRTGGCCTCTGCTGTAAGCCGGCCAAAGACCCCTGAGTGAGTTGGTGCATCACCGGTTCAGCGTACACATAGCCTGAGGAGCTGCTCAGGCTGACAGGATAGGACCTGAGTGATGTTAGACTTAGACTCTGTCAGTGTACCTGGCCGTCAGCTGCTAGCTGTCTGTGGTGCTCCCAGGCAAGAACCCCAATCAGAATTTTTAAGACCCAAAAGCATACAGACAAACAAAAATAACAAAGAACAAATGCTTGCATGGATATGAGAAGAACATTTATTCGTCGTGGCTCATGGGAGTGCAGACGATCTGCAGTCACTGGGGAAATTGCTGAAGAGATTCTTCAAAAGCTGAAAATAGATATATAACATGATTAGCTATACCACTTCTTGTGCATGTACACAAAAGGGCTCCAAATCTTGCTACAGAGAGATTACTGTTCATCTATGTTCATTGCTATTCTAATCATAATAGCCAGGAAATGGATATAGCCTAGATGTCCATCAACTTATGAATGGATAATGAAAATGTGCTCCTTTTACACAATGCAATATTATTCAGCTATTGTGAAAGAACAATCATTCTGAGTGTGGTGACCTAAACCATAAAAAGCAGACCATGTGTTTTTTCTCTCATATATGGATGCTATCTTTGAATCTTTAGGTATTTGTGTTTCATAGATGTTAGGAAACTTGTAAGCAGATTGGAAAGTCTTTCAAGAGAAGAGAGGCAGAATGATATATGAGGAGGGAAAGAAGGATAATTAAACAAGAAGGATTAAATAGGATGAGGGTAGAACAGCAGGGTAGAAGAATAAATACAGAGAGGGGGTAACTGATATTAAAGGCCTCTTGAAAATGTAGGAAAATGTACCATTGTAGAAATTCCCTTAAATATATACATATACA
The DNA here is from genome assembly GCA_002335545.1 of Apodemus speciosus. Taxonomy (NCBI): domain Eukaryota; kingdom Metazoa; phylum Chordata; class Mammalia; order Rodentia; family Muridae; genus Apodemus; species Apodemus speciosus. The sequence continues at coordinate 28,510 of BDUI01001134.1, forward strand.
CATATAAAATAGTTTAATTGGAGTTACTTTAAAATGGGGCAGGWCACAAGATCCCAACTATATACTACATGCTAACAAGTAAAAAACCCAGAATCAGAAACAGGTTCTCTTTTGATTTGATCATCAGTGGGGGTCTCACGAAAGCCAAACATACCTTGCATTTCCACTGCTTTTTGTTACCCTCCAGAACTTGAGAATAAGACCGTGTTGTTTGAAACCCCCTCATTCACAACACAAAAGTTATAACACATGGAAAAATGAAGTAAATACTGACCCAGGAGCTTCATCCCCACTATCTATCTTTGATAGTCTTGGACAGGGTAATGCACTGTACTGGAGGCAAAATTAATCATCAGTCTTACACAGCTGTGAATCCTCTGAGTGAGGTAAGATAATGATCTGCCTGGCGAGACATGTCCACTGATACAGTAGTGGCACAGATGTCATGGGAATACCAAAGATTTTCTGATTGGAATTAAGACCAGCTTAGCAAGATGAAACCCATTCCTGGCATAGGTACCAGGGCTAAGACCATGAGGACAGACATGCCATCGGCCTTGGGGCTAACCTACTACCATTATTCTACTAATAGGACATAGTATGTGAAAGACTCCTAACAACTTATCACTATATCTATTGCTCAGCTCATCTCTCAACGCTCATCACAGAATCTACTCATGTAGTAGATGACAATTAACATAGAGATGCACAATGTGTCAGCATGCAGGGAATAAGAGACTATGGAGYATTCAGCTCCAAATGGAACAGTCCCATCTCCCAAGGCTCAGGGATCACTGTGAAAAGGGAATGAAAGATTGTCAGGGTCAGAGATAGTGGATGACAAAACATGGTAATTTTTGGGCACCAAAGGTCAGTTGCACACAGGAACTCACAGTGATTATGACAGCATGCACAAACCTGAGCAAGCTCAAGTCAGATTCCCAAAACATCAAGCCTCTAGCTTGGGAGCTATTGTCAATTGATAGATGCTGGGATAGTTACCAGTTTTCATTAAGGGTGTGACCCCTGGTAGGTCAATGATCCAAAGCAAGAACCACACCTGAGAGTATCTAGGTAACACAAATTGGACTTGATAGGAAGAGAGAGAAAGAAAGATAAGAGATTGAGATTGAGATAGATATATAGAGAGAAGCAGAGAAAAAGAGAGAGACAGAGACAGACACAGAGACAAAGCCATAGAAAGAACATAAAATTGAATCTCTTAGGAAAGTGAGGTGTCTCTGGGAAGAGGTGAGGAAAGGGATGAATATAATCAAACTTCATTGTATGAAATTCTGAAACTATTGACTAAAAATACATTTTAAAAGGAAGAAAGATAGATATTGAAACCTTTCTCTTGAATCTAAAAACAAATGCAAATAAAATATGCCCATAAAGTGATTTACATTGTAAAACTGGACATTGGGTTTACTTAAAGCACATGACAGTGACTTGGGCTAGTGTTATGGAGAATGTGATTGATTTCAGCTCGTGAAACTTCTAACTRTATTCAGAAGAAGTGACAATGAGCTTGCTTTGGAAAGATAAATGAGATTTTGAGCCAAGCATTGTAGGAGAAAATAGCTTATGTTGCCACAAGAGACTAAGGAAGGGTAAATTATGGGACTCAAATTTATTAATTTCATGAAACTATTGATTGCTTTTGTTCACCTTGTTCCATGCACTGTCTAGGCTGGCTTAGTCATTTTGATCAAGGCTTCCAGGGAGAGCAAGTGTGGTGGAGTCCAGGATCTGTGCAGCCTCTGAAAACCATCTGGGAACATTCCCAGTTTGGGATTGCATCCTACAAGCTTCAGCTGGTTTCTGGACTTGGAAGTCAATGTCCTGACTAGAAATCTAGTTAGGGAAAATCTGAACTAAAACAGAAAGGACATGACCTCACCCTGCAGGCAAGGAGAACTCTTCATACCCAGTGTCTGGAATAAGACATAAGTCAGTTGAGAAAGAGGGTCATAGAAGGCTTCTGTGACAACCCCTACCCACACTGCCACCTCCTACCCCCATCACCACCCAAAAAGTAACAGCCTAGACAAGAATCCRTCAAAGTGAAGTCTTAAAAATTATGGTAAGGATGCTGAAGTTTAGCTCTCCACTATTGATGGTTTCTGGGGTTGCAGGGGTGTGGGTGGGAAAGGTCTCAGTTTTCTTTAAGGGGCTTGTCACTGGGAGTTTGACCATGAATATATGTAAATAGGCAACAAAATGGATTTGATGAGGTCACAGCTGGGAAGCATAGACTTGGGAGGACTGGGAATCGAGTGCGATCAGAATGTATTATGTGAGAATCCCAAATAGTCAACAAAAGTATGATGTTGGGAGAAAAAAAATAAAGTCTTAGTGTGATTCAGGACACATTTGACAAACAGCTTTTTTTTCCTATATTCTTAGTTGTAAAGAACTGTAGAACTTTTTATTTTTTTTTAATATTTTCTTTATTTACATTTCAAATGTTATCCCCTTTCCCGTTCCCCCCTCCCGGAAGCCCCCATCTCATCCTCCCTCCCCCTGCTTCTATGAGGGTAGAACTGTAGAACTTATAGGATCTTACAGACACGTACTAAAGCTGTTCCAGCAGATGAGAACAAAAAGGCCGTTCTCTATTGAGAAAGAAGATTGCTCAATTGCTGTTTGTCATCACTGTACCTTTAGTAAACCTCAGGCGTCTCTCACTGGCAGGGTGGTCTGATGGTCTCACCTGTCTTTGACCTTTGGCAGGATGGCCAGTGTTCTAGACATTCTGGTGAAAGAGAAAGGCGGGACCACTAGTCTAAGAACAATGAGCGTGCTGGTACAAGAAGGGAGCTCATCCGCCAGCACAAGCTGCAGACCCAGAAAGCCTGCTCAGTGCCTTTACACAGGAAACTTACGGTTGTCTGAATTAATTTCTGTTCTCTCCACATCCAGGAAGATAAGGCCAGGTGGGTCTCCTTCTTCAATTAGGTAGGTGAGGTAGTTTCTGGTTTAATCCCGGCATACTATTCAGAAAACTTATCGTCACTTAAAACACAATTGCTAGAGCCTTATACATATTTTCAGGAGTATTTATGCCCTCAAATTTCTGAAGTCTAATACAAGGCGTTCATATTTAAAAGTCTGTCTGGTTCTGTTGTGCAACTTTTTTTTTGATGGAATGGATATTTTATTCTCTTTAAAAACATTTATTTTTATTTTGTGTCTATGAGTGTTTTTCTCATACGTACGTAATGCATTTTTATTTTGTGTTTAATGAGTGTTTTTTCCCATATGTACGTAATGCGTCATTTATTCCTGATGCTCAAGGAGGCTGGAAGAAGACACTGGATCTCCTAAAATGGGTGCTTCTACTTTGGTGGTAGGAACTGAACCTGGGTTCTCTGCAAGAATAGCAGGTGCTCTTGACCTCTGAGCCCCCATTCTAGCCCTGCCATGGATATTAAATAAAGGAAACTCTTAAGTAATTTTTCCTTATATTGATGTTTTTTTTATCAAAAATGAGAAATTTAATAACTTTCCATCTATGTTCTAAAAGCCTTTAATTTAAAAAAAAAAGAGTTCTTAGAGTTAAGCTTGAACAGTGGCCAGTAGTTCTAAATTGGTTCAGAAAGCACAGAAACAGGCCCTGAAGGAGTGGTGTTTCCACTTACACAACTGCATCAGAAAGAACTCTCAGGTCACATTCAACTTTTTAATCAGAAATAACAACTTTAAACTTATCTTCTGGTGGTTTTTTNCATAGAAGGCTTCTGTGACAACCCCTACCCACACTGCCACCTCCTACCCCCATCACCACCCAAAAAGTAACAGCCTAGACAAGAATCCATCAAAGTGAAGTCTTAAAAATTATGGTAAGGATGCTGAAGTTTAGCTCTCCACTATTGATGGTTTCTGGGGTTGCAGGGGTGTGGGTGGGAAAGGTCTCAGTTTTCTTTAAGGGGCTTGTCACTGGGAGTTTGACCATGAATATATGTAAATAGGCAACAAAATGGATTTGATGAGGTCACAGCTGGGAAGCATAGACTTGGGAGGACTGGGAATCGAGTGCGATCAGAATGTATTATGTGAGAATCCCAAATAGTCAACAAAAGTATGATGTTGGGAGAAAAAAAATAAAGTCTTAGTGTGATTCAGGACACATTTGACAAACAGCTTTTTTTTCCTATATTCTTAGTTGTAAAGAACTGTAGAACTTTTTATTTTTTTTTAATATTTTCTTTATTTACATTTCAAATGTTATCCCCTTTCCCGTTCCCCCCTCCCGGAAGCCCCCATCTCATCCTCCCTCCCCCTGCTTCTATGAGGGTAGAACTGTAGAACTTATAGGATCTTACAGACACGTACTAAAGCTGTTCCAGCAGATGAGAACAAAAAGGCCGTTCTCTATTGAGAAAGAAGATTGCTCAATTGCTGTTTGTCATCACTGTACCTTTAGTAAACCTCAGGCGTCTCTCACTGGCAGGGTGGTCTGATGGTCTCACCTGTCTTTGACCTTTGGCAGGATGGCCAGTGTTCTAGACATTCTGGTGAAAGAGAAAGGCGGGACCACTAGTCTAAGAACAATGAGCGTGCTGGTACAAGAAGGGAGCTCATCCGCCAGCACAAGCTGCAGACCCAGAAAGCCTGCTCAGTGCCTTTACACAGGAAACTTACGGTTGTCTGAATTAATTTCTGTTCTCTCCACATCCAGGAAGATAAGGCCAGGTGGGTCTCCTTCTTCAATTAGGTAGGTGAGGTAGTTTCTGGTTTAATCCCGGCATACTATTCAGAAAACTTATCGTCACTTAAAACACAATTGCTAGAGCCTTATACATATTTTCAGGAGTATTTATGCCCTCAAATTTCTGAAGTCTAATACAAGGCGTTCATATTTAAAAGTCTGTCTGGTTCTGTTGTGCAACTTTTTTTTTGATGGAATGGATATTTTATTCTCTTTAAAAACATTTATTTTTATTTTGTGTCTATGAGTGTTTTTCTCATACGTACGTAATGCATTTTTATTTTGTGTTTAATGAGTGTTTTTTCCCATATGTACGTAATGCGTCATTTATTCCTGATGCTCAAGGAGGCTGGAAGAAGACACTGGATCTCCTAAAATGGGTGCTTCTACTTTGGTGGTAGGAACTGAACCTGGGTTCTCTGCAAGAATAGCAGGTGCTCTTGACCTCTGAGCCCCCATTCTAGCCCTGCCATGGATATTAAATAAAGGAAACTCTTAAGTAATTTTTCCTTATATTGATGTTTTTTTTATCAAAAATGAGAAATTTAATAACTTTCCATCTATGTTCTAAAAGCCTTTAATTTAAAAAAAAAAGAGTTCTTAGAGTTAAGCTTGAACAGTGGCCAGTAGTTCTAAATTGGTTCAGAAAGCACAGAAACAGGCCCTGAAGGAGTGGTGTTTCCACTTACACAACTGCATCAGAAAGAACTCTCAGGTCACATTCAACTTTTTAATCAGAAATAACAACTTTAAACTTATCTTCTGGTGGTTTTTTTGGGGGGGCTCTTTTTGTGGTTATTTGGCTGCAAATCAGTTTCAGGCTCTCATGCAAGAGAGTCAAGTGCTCTACCAGTCACCGCCCCCTACCTCTCCAACTTAACCTGTAATTATGTATTTAGGCTGAAGGTAATACTTGATATACACATACCATGAATGATCATATCCTAGTAATGGAAATATCACCCCATACTTTACTCATGGTAAGAACATTTAAAGCATATTCTACAGTATTCACATATTATTTATTAAAATATTGAGTAAGTATTCACATATTGAATAGATTATTAAGTATAATCACTATGCTGTACAAGAAACCCAAAGAACTTACTTTTTTCCTTTTGGCTTTTGTTCGTTTTTGTACAGAACAAATTTAATCTAATAAAAATAAAACAAACAACAACTAAAACTAAAAATGAGGAGGTAGCTCTCTTTCCAGAAAGCTGAGAGTTTATAGTTTGCTCGCAGACTAGGATAATTGTTTCTGGAAGAGGAAGGAAAGGAGGATCTAAAACTTTTTCTTTATGGGAGATATAGGCTATTGCTAGGACCAGGGAGTATTGAGTCAAAGAAGGTCAGGAAATCTTTAAGTACATTTGCTATATTTCTGGGCTGAGGTTGACAACGTGGAGGGCCTTGACTAGTATTCTCTGGGCCAGCAATAGATTGAATCTAAGGGGAAAATCATTTACATTTTTAAAATGCAAATTCCTGCACTTTCAGTAATTATTTCAAAATGAAGAGAGTGTGGACCAATGAGATCCTAGCTCTCAAGACTCAAAATTAAGGCTAGTGGTATGGATTAGCAGTAAGCACTTGTCTAACATGCTCCAGGCTCCCTACCAGTGCAAAAACCTTTAAAAAAAAAACATTGTAACTCTCAGTTCTACAAAACTTAATGGATCTGCAGGGGAGAACTCCAAAGCCAAGACAGAGAAGGAAATTTGCTGTCTCACACTTCATGTCTGTGGCAATGCCTGCCTGTGTGTCATCGGAGATTGTAGCAAGTTGCAACAYGTTACTTGGGAAACATGGCTTACTTCTTGGGGTTTTTGGTATCAATGATAATAAAATTTAAGAACAGATTTAAAAGGAAGCCTGAAGATAATTTCAAAGAAAATCCCCATGGCGAGCAAGCTGAAAAATTTCCACAACTGCTGGGAAAGAGAGAGAGATTAGAGGAAGAGTGAAACACAGAAAGCCATGCCATCAAGTCTGCATGGAGGACAGCTGTGTGATGGACAGGGATGGGAGAGCATCAGAGAACAGCCAGGAAACCCAGAGTACCTCAGAAACCATACTGAGATGCTGCAGGCTTCTTAAAGGAAGACAGCAGAAGAGACAGAGGCTATGCCTTTCTGAGTCCCAGTAGACCCTCATGGTGGCTATGGAAACTGATGATGGATGGTGAGAATCTGGGGAAAGAAAAGAATCTAGTGTTACCTTAGGGGATCCGTATTCCTCCTACCTCTTGAGCTCAGCTGAGGGTTGACCTGCCTTCCTGAGGAGTGCATGTTCAATGGATTGACTCTTTTTACTTATTTTATTTTATGTGTTTCCATGCTGTGTCTGCATTCATGTCTCCGTGAGGATGTTGGATCTCCTAAAGCTGTAGTTGAACTGCTATGTGGGTGCTGAGAATTGAACCTTGGACCTCTTGAGGAACACCCAGTACAGTACTCTTAACAGCTGAGCTATCCCTTAAAGGAATATGCAATGTTATCCATACCTGGAGGTGGATTCAGACCTTTATTATAACATTCTCTGCTGTCTTTCAGCAAGCTTGATTATTTAGGAGATTGGCTGAAACTGAGGAATACATAGGATAAGTTTTTACTATGACCATCTAAAGATTTAATTTTTAAATCTCTTTGTCAGTGGGGATTAGTGCCTTGAATTGGAATTTCTTACTAAAATTTGACTAGTTCCTTTGAGACACCAGATAACTCCCATTCTACCCCACATTTCTGTGAGATACATGTCTTTAATACATTTACTTCTAATTACAGAAGTTTTTGAAGATAATAAACTATTAACTTTCTCAAACCACCTGTTCAGCTGGATTCTTGAAGACAACAAAAAATAAGTAAAAATAAAAAGTGTAAAAGGCTTCACATAAATTGTTTACTCTCTTTAATATTGTTTACTTTCAATGTGAAAAAATGTGTTTTGTATTAATTATATAGCACCATATCTAATTGCGATTCACTGCAGTGTGAGATCAACAACAATATAAACTTATGGAGGTAAAATATGGGAGTGAGCAGAAAAAGGAAATCAGTTTCAATGAAAACACTATGCATGAATTATTGAGTATCTGTGCAAAATGAACACAGAATAATTTTATCTTTGTAGAGCAACTCAAGACCCCAAAGAATGGAAAGGTACGAGTAGACCTCAGCACCATAGCCTGGCAATAGCATCTTGAGTCTCTGTCAAGTATTTGAATCTCATGATCATGTTCCTGCAGTCAGGACAATTATCTAACTGGGCTTTCCCTAAGGCAACTTCAGAAGACACTATCACGTGAATTCATCATACATTTAATAACTAGAAAAAGGTTACAGTTGAAAAATCTGGAGATGACAGGGATAAAGAAAGAAAAAAGAAGAAAGTAGGTTCCATTGTATTATTAACATAAATTTTGTGAGAAAAAAACCCCAATGATCAATATTATTGTAAATGAAGCTGAGTTTACTGGACATCATCTTCTTAAGATTTGGCCATTAACCACAATAAATTCTGTATCTTACATAATTTTTAATAACTACAAAAATCAATTAAATTGATAGGAAGCATTATAAATGAATAATAGTTTGCCATCCCTCAATAAACCTCACCTTAGGCTGTCTCAGAAAACTACTTTAATTATGAAACTTGACTTTGTATTTTATCACTTTGGTCAGCATAATGCATTTTTCCCAGCTTGTGTGCCTCTAGAATAAAATGAATATTTTCCCTACAGTATATAAGAAAAAAACCACTGTACAATAAATGTATTTAGACTTTGAAAAGCCACTTGCAAAGCAGGAATTGCTGAGAAGTAGTATATCATATAGGAGAAATGTAAAGCTTTTGTGTTAGATGACCTAGGCTATAGATACCTGGTTCACATTTTATTTGATGTATAGATCTTGATTATCTCAACTGCAACATTGTGTCAATAGGGCCACAACAAAAGCAATGCCCGTTATCACAGATCTATCTGTGTGTCTCTCATAATGAATGTTCAGGCACCATGAATTATTTGGAAAGGTATGCTTCCAAGACAGAGGGAGAAGGGACAAGCAGATGAGAAAGACAAGACAGGAAGTGTCAAGGTGGGCTCATCACCATACTGAATACCACTGCACAGTCCAAGAAGCCAGGAAGGCTCACTGGGCAAGTGTGCTGGGCAGATCGCCTCTCTATCCAACACAGGGAGAATCTTGAGGAACAGAGTACATAGGGGAAGGAAAAAATAACATTTCATCCTATTTCTTCTGAGATTCCTGATTCTCCTTGGTTTAAATACATGACTCAAAGTCTTTACTTGCTTGACCCACATAAATTCTGTCCCCACTATTGACAGTTCCTCAGAAGACTTGATTCCAATCCCTGTAGGAATGGCATTTAAGCTACACTCAAAGTAGAAAAGGAGCTAAGAATATACCCACACTTTKATCATGTGGAGGGAAGAGCTGSACTTCAAAGAAAGTCCTCTGTGAGCACCTTCATATGACTCAAGGTTGATCACCTAAAGTGACAGCCAATGGAAGTGAATGGAATCAACTGTGGGAAAAGCCCCTTAGCTTTAGAGGTAATATAAATGTGAAAATCTGCAAATTCAAGTAATCTATGAAGAATCTAAAAGATTCTACAAAGGTTTTGATTAAGAAATAAGTCCAAGTCTATTTCTTTTAAAGGAGAAACCACRTTTTCCTTTAAAAATTTTTAGCACTACAATTGTCAATGAAGGTTTACTTTTCTGAGAAGCCAGTTTGATTTGTCCTATAATGTACTGAGAAATTTCACTGTGTAGCAATTTCAGTTAATATTAACATCATTTATATTCATATACAGAAAACCCACATGTTATAATCAAAGTCTCCTTTTCTTTGTTGACAGAGGCCATACTTTAGATATTAATGAGATCAGGTATAAACTCTGTACTCCTTCCTAAATCATTTTTCCCAGATGAGAATTGATAAGTGAGTTTTGTCCTCCTCCGTGAATGATTTTCCAGAATCAAAGCAAGTTATGTGGTTAAACTTAATTCCTCTAAACCAATTTTGTGTTCTGTGTTTCAAAATTGTAAGGACAATCTCAGTCCATATTCCAAAACAGCAATTAATCCAAAATAAAAAATGGTAGCTCATAACCTACTTCAGAAACTCTGAGCTTTATCTTGTTTAAAAACACATCTAGGATTGAAACGGAGAGGAGAAGGGGCCCAATGATTTGTCACATATGTGCCYAATGTCTATCATAGAAAACACTGTAAAGCAAAAGACTGTCCAGCCTGAGATACTTTCTAATACACACCAAAAACTATGTTCCCCAAATAGCCCATAAAATAGAGAACTAAACCCAAAGGCTTAATCTAAGACAAATAAAATAGAGAATACTCTGTCAGCCATTATTGAGAAATGATGAAGATGGACTAAGAGAATAATAAAAATTTGAAGTGGCTAAGGCCTAGGATCAATTTTTAATGACTTCACATTGCTCCAACAAAGAAGCCTCTATGTGTTCCTGTCCAGAGGCAGGAACTCTTCAATAGAGCTCTCAAAATAWTTTTTTTTAAAAAAAGATCAGTCATTTCTAAGTTTACCAGCCTGTGGTAGTTTGACTAGAAATGCCCCTACAGAGTCATRTGTTTAAATACTTGTCCCGTAGGGACTGGCACTGTCAGGCCTTCTTGGAGTAGGTATGAACTTATTGGAGGAAGTGTGTCACTGTGGGTCTCCTGTGCTCAAGCTGTACCCAGTGTGGTGCACAATCTCCTTCTGCTGCCCGTGGATCAAAATGTAGAAATCTAGGATACTTCCTCAGCACCATGTGTCCCTGCTTGAGGCCATGTTTCTCATCATGACAGAATTGGACTAAACCTCTGAAACCATAAGCGAGCCTGAATTAAACATTTCATTTTGCTTTACAAGAATTGCCATAGTCATGGTCACAGTGTCTCTTCACAGCAATAGAAACCCAAACTTAGTCACACCCATAAAAGACATAGCATCTATATGCCTAGATTTAAATTCACAGTCGGTCAGTTTATGAACTTAGTTTTTATTACAGTGTACTCTCTCATCCATGTAGTTCATTAGCTGACTCTTGCTTGTGTTTCAATGCTGTAGAATCAGAAATACATTTTCTATTAAAGGACTCTTTAATTTCAAACTTCCTGAATCAAATCTTCATTCTTCTCCAAATACATTCTACTTTTTCTGAGCTTCTTAGTGATGTTTAGCACTTAGACACTGAAGTCTAAGAATTTCAGTAATAGTCTAGAACTATTGTTCACATGATCCTCTTCTCCTTACTGTAGTGTTTTCATCCTGAAGCATCCTTGATGTTTTAATATTACTCAAATAATCAGTTTTCTGTGACAATTTAAAATTCATCACATGACCATAGTTTGGTTTGGTTTGGTTTGGTTTGGTTT
>BDUI01001134.1:75752-86579 GCA_002335545.1 Apodemus speciosus
GCATTCAAAATTTTTTAAATATATATTCAACAAAATTAAAAACATTTACCTTCATTAATGTTGACATCAGTGACAGTCTAAAGTTTAGATTTTCATCCTCAGGAAATCTAACGCCTTATAAAAGTCTTCCATTTTTCATCTTTTTTTTTTCAAAATTTTTAGTTTTTTATTATTATATGCATATTTGACTAGTTGTATATAATGGGTTTCATTATGACATTTTTGTATATATCTTTAATGACATTGGTCCTCACTCCACTAGCCTATTTTCTTTCTACAACTATTTCCTGTTTTCCTCTATCTCTCCCTCCCTTTCTTTCTCCCTCCCTCTCCTCCTCCTCTTATTCCTTCCTTCCTTCCTTCCTCTCTCTCTCTCTCTCTCTCTCTCTCTCTCTCTCTCTCTCTCTCTCTCTGTCTTTCCCGCTTGGTTAGACATGGATTTTCATTTCGGTTGTTAATGGAGCACGGGTGAAGGATTATTTTCAGAAGTGTGAGCACCTTGGTGATGGCTGTACAACTGAAGTAAACGTCTGTCTCAYTGAGAGCCATTAAGTGCCTATAGATATGTGAGTGGAGGACTGGAAGTTGGTCTTTATGATCTCCCCTTCCATGGGCGACAGAATGTGGAAYGGCCCAGTCTTATGAGGGTTGTGCTGATAGTCACAGGGGCTGRGAGTTCAAGAAAGCGATGGCCATGCTGTGYCTGGCTGAAGTTTTTCTATGGTACCCTACCCCTCCTCCATCCTCGTAGCATCCCCACTGCGGTATTACTTGAGCCTACATCTACCCGTTCCGATATCAGAAGTTTTGTCTTTGCCTTCCGAACATGAGATTTCTACTTTTTCCTCTGTTGTTAATATAATTTTCTGCAGTGTTATTTTTGCCCTTTCTGGCCCTCGKAAAGATCAGAGATCTAGTAATAGCTGGTTTTGGTTTGGGCTCTGCCCTTTCAACTCCGCTCTCATTAGTTTCAGACCTTCAGAAATCAGTGTTCCTATTTTGACCATGTGAACTCCCAAGCTGTGCTTTACTGAGAWGCCAGCCTAAGTATATTCCTCAAAGATCCCATTTCCTCCAATAAATCATCTTTATCTCTTCAAGAAGTTCTTCAAGGAATTGTTACTTAAAAAGTATAAAATCCCTTTTTATAATATCTAGCTTGTTATATAATATTTCTTGCAGGTTTAACATGTTTGCTTTCATTTTACAATTTTGATTCCATATTAATGGTGAGGGAAGAATTTCTGCGTTAATATCTTTTCATATTCTATGCTCCACTTGAAAGAAAACAGGTTTAGCTCACAAACCAATGTTTAAYGAGTTTTAAGCAGTCTGTAGTTCCGTTTTTACTTTAATGTGGGCATGAATTAAATCTGCAATTTTTTGAAAGAAAGAACTACTTTTTTTTTTAAATCTCCAGTCATTTTGTTTTCATTTTTACGCATCGAGAAGGGGTGATGGTGGTGGTGGTRAAGTTTTCTGTAACAAGGAACCTGTTATGTTCATAACCATGAGGTGCGGGAGCCGAGGTAGAACAGTGCAGCGAGTAGATGGGATCCTTTTGTTCTACCCAGATAGGAATCCTGGTAGGCCAGAGAAGCTCTTCCAGGGCTGACACTTCACAGCTTTTATGGTCCCAGCAGAAATCAGCCGCAAGCCATTGCATACAGTGCCCCCTAGAGCTACACCTCTCAGGCGAGTCTCCGGTACTAGAGCCCTTAGCCTTAAAATGACTGATGTAGAACTCTGACCTAGGGTGTGGCCAATCTGTGGCCCACTATAGCAGATTGGGTTATAGCCCCTTGGCCTTTAAGCTCTGTCTAGGGAACTCTGTAGCAAGCTCTTGCTGTTGCCATTGTAGCTGCTGCCACCCCGAGGTGATGTAATTCCTGTTACTTTGCCATGTATTCTAYTGCTGCTGTTGCCTCGGCTGCTGCTGGAGACGCCACCTCTGCTCTTCATGTTACAAGATCAGCCTGCTCTACCAATACTGAAGAAATCAAAACTCGGGCAAGAAAACACAATTTGAGGAAAACGTTTGGCGGGTGGGAGCGTAGTGTTTCAGTACTAGCACAGGGGAATGGTACAGAAGACTGTCGCTTGGCCAGCCCTGGCCAAATTATATAGCTAAGGATGGAGTGTTTATATACACGGTGTTTCATATACRCGATGCACTGTGGTCATTCCCACGGTGGTGTTGTCTCTCACATATCAGTCACCACAGGCTCTTTGCTAAGCCTTCAGGGACAGTCTTTGCCCTGCAGCCTGGCTGGGGGGTGTCTCCAAGGGCATCTAAATTGGAAGGAGATTCGGAAAGCAAGAAGTCCAGTATGAGCTGTTTGAAAGAAGTGCTGCTGGGATTTGGGGGTTTTGCCTTTAGGAGCGATGCTTTGGCAGCAAACAGCTGTGGTTGCGATGTGGCTTCTTTCAGGCATCTGTGACTGTTGAAATGGCTGTGTCGGCAGAGGAACAGTCTGGTTTGACTCGTATTCCTCAGGTCAAGGCAGCTAGGGGACCAGAGAAAGGTCTGACAAAGGCCTGGGACTCAAACTGCCTCCATCTCCAACTTTTTAGCTTATTTAGAAAAGAAAAAAATAAAGTCAGTCCCATCGGTGAAACACATTGGTGCTTACAGGTACCGATGAAACACATTGGTGCTTACAGGTACCGATGAGCATTACAACTGAACAATATTTAACATTGCTTTCGAATGTGTTTAAGTCTGGGGGTAGCCCACTCACCTGTCTCACAAACCTCAARGCTCTTGTGATTGGGAAGGAGGTAGTCTTARTATTCCTACCTTCTCCTGATGTCTTGAGCTAGGAACATGTTTTATTGCCCAGGCCCCGATGACCTGTGGCATGTCAAGCCACAGATATCAATAGGCAAGAAGATTGCCCATCTACTTCCACGATCTCGAGTCCTGGTGTATCGTGATTTTTTCCATGTTTTCATGAATGTTTCAAAAGTATGAAATATGTATTTTTCAGCAAGCCAGTTCTGAATTTTACTTTTAATAGCTTGTGGGGTTTTTTTCTAAATTTATATTTAGCCATATAAAGCAGATTTTTTTTGTAATCTTTTGCTTTGTGATTTTATATTTGACAATGCCAAGATAACACTATCTGTGTAGATGGTACATATAGTATGTGTCGAAGCACTTTGTCCAGGATTTTGACAATGTGTCATTTCATTATTCTTGTGGGACTTCTTATTAGATTGTTTTAAATTAAAGATTAAGACAAACAAATTATTCACATCATTCTCYTTCTTGATCACAGGCTTTACTGCAGTGTTAGGGACAGTGCGAGCTTCCGGGCATGTTGGACAAGCCACTGTGCTACAGAGCTACATCTCTAGCCCTTTAATCAATCTATCTGTGGTTGCAGACCCTGTGTTATTTTCAAATACGCCTACTTGAAATAACACTGCACTGGTATCCTTATATCTGCTTTTTGTGTCCAAAACCAATGGTAATTAGGCTGAGATACCTGAAATAATGTATAATCTTTATTCAGTCAGAATCCACTTAATTGTGGTCATTATTTAACTATTCATTTCAGGGTTTTTAAAGCAAAATGCCCATGTATCCTCCATTACTTTTGTGAGGTAGGTTAGGTCACTTTACCTCATTAAATACACTGTGGCTTAAACATAAATAAATTTTGCCTCACAAAGCCTTCGAGCCCAGATAAAAAGTAGCAAATGTATGACTCTACGCCTTGTTATCTGTGCCTAAGTGAACTATCTATGTCCTGGCTGGCTTTAAAGTCTAGAATTTTAGGAGAACAAAGCTGTCTTTAATAACTAGTTTGTTTCCATAGAGGGAAAAAAAAAGTCCAAAGTCCTCCATTAATTTTCATTGTTACATTAAAACTAGCTTCGCTCTGGTCTTCTCATCTGTACTTCATTAAGTCACATTCTGTGGTATAATGTTGCAAGTTTTGGAAATGCAGAGACAGTTCAAGAAATTGATTCTATTTGTTCTTTCTGTTCAATAGACCTTTGATCTGAAATGTTCAATGGTGCCTGGCTGTTTCACGCAAGCCACTTTTAAACCATTGTTCGCATTGTAATAGCCTTGTTATCAGGTTGTGTGAATTAATTCCATCACATTAAGAGGAGGAAGTAAGATTCACACAGCACAGACTAATAGCTGTCTCCCGTTACTGGCCAATTGATTGGGTAACCAGATGACACACCACACCACGTTTATAACAATTCGGTTGTTTTGCAAGGTGGTCTTAATTTCAGAGTTTCACAATGACAATAATAAATTTTGATTTCCCCAGGACACCTTGCCTAACAGGCTTTGAGAATTTAACAATGTATACTGAAAACTATCACCATGAACTAAGTCACCACTCTCTCGGTAAAAAAAWAAATAAATAAATAAAATAATCCCTGAATCAAAAAACAAAACAAAGAACAAACTCTTCCGTTCGGTGAAAGCCCCACATATAAACAAAAGCAGAAACGAAAGGGCCACATTTCTTGGGCAGGAGTCAGCTCAGGAGAAATACTGAGTCCCTCCAGGCAGTTCCTGTCACACATTGGGCACTGAGCAGCTGCTGATTTCTTTTCAAAAGGAGAGAAGGTTGGGGGCATGGAGTAGGTTGCTCACTCCATCACTGAACTGTTGCTCCGAGAAACAATATTGATTGGCAAAAATGGGTCACACATTATGAATGTCTACATCACATTGCTCATCCTGGCAATGGTGAGGTGGAGTTAAAAAACAAAACTGAAAGAAGTAATTTCTAAAAAAAAAAAAAAATAACTTTTCAAATCATCATTTAAGCAAAATTATCATTTGATGAGATGGATGTATTTCCCTGATTAGTTCAGTTTGTAAATATGAAAATCAGGCCAGTTTATTTATTTAATTACTCCTACTTATTTCACAAGCTCAAGAGAACACATTTTCCTGAAAGCAAACRTCTTGCTCTTGGGATATCCATCTACAGACAGAAGACAAAGTCACTGCTGAGAGCCATTTACACAAGGTTCATTCCGGGGGTGTTATGGCTGCCTGGGTCAGATCTGCTGATACATCAACGTACTTGTGACATTCACCTTAGATGCTGATGCTCGCCTCTGGGATGACTGACCTCTAACCATACTGCTCTGTTATTAGTCTGCTTACCCAAGGCTGAGTCACTACCCTTCCTGTCCTGCCATCTTACTTCTTTTCCTCTCAGTCAACATTCACCCACCCTTGATGAATCCTTCCACAAACAATTTGCTTGTGGCTAAAGGGATCTTTTCTCAATTCTGGTCTTGTGTAGACAGTATGACTTTATAGTGATTGCAAGGGAAAACTGCATCAGAGAATTTAGGCAGAATGTCTGTTCTACTGAGAGCATCTAAGAAGTGCACAGTTGTACGTTTGGAAAGTCCTTATTCACACAGTCTTTGCAGCTATGTTGGAACCCTCTCCCATGCGTTGTTTTTTTGTATCACAAATACTTCTAAGAGCAAACTTTCCGCATCTATCCCTTGTTCTAAAGGTGGGACTTGAGCAGGGCATGGTGTCCCATGCTGTGATCATAAAAAGAGAAAGAGGTGTAAGAATATATTCTATGGCGGTGCGGGAGAAGGGGTGCTTATGCTGAGGCATCCCATCCCCCCCCCCCCGACGGACCAGACACCCTATAGTATAGTATAGAATAGAGTTTATTCAGGACACCGGATGGGAGTTAGGGGGAAGTCGAGGCCGAGAAAGGCAGAGTGAGAGAGTAGGGAAGCAGAGGCAGGCCATGACCACTTGAGGAGACAGGGAGGGGGAGGAGAGCCCAAGAGGGGGCAAGAGAGAAGCTGAGAGTGAAAGAATAAAAGATGTAAGAGAGAGAGGAGGGGCCGAGCATTCCCTTTTATAGTAGGCCAGGCCTACCTGRCTGTTGCCAGGTGACCGTGGGGCGGAGCTTAGACAGAATCCTAACAGCAGACATCTTTATTCACAGCACTCAGGAGGTAAAGGCAGGAAGATCTCTGGGGGTTCAAGGGCAACCTTGTCTACAAAGCAAGTTTCAGGACAGCGCTGGTACACAGAGAAATCCAGTCTTAGAATCCACCCCCTCATTGCCCCCAAAATATTAAGGGCCATGGAGATGAAAATAAGAAAAGTGTTTACAGAACATTTGAGTCCCTTGTGGTGTTCTATACATTTCTCTCTGTAAATCTAGGTTTTAAAGCCACAGAGGAATCTCCCTACTACCAAACTTTATTTTAAAAACAATTTATTTAACACTGCCTCTAAATGCTCTATGCATTTAGTACTAATAAACTTAATTTTGGCTTAACGTTTAGCATTTTCTGCCCTCCTTTCATAAGCCCATGTATTATTGTTATTTACTTTTATAATCACATTTTGTGTCTTTGGGAGCTAAGGCCACAGTTACTACTTTACTTGAAGGTACTTTAATGCTTGAATGTCTCTCTTTCATGGTAATAATCTGCATTGTGTTTGCTCTCTTAGATTTAATTCCGAGTCTTACACACAACAGACATGATCAGTACTTGTAGACTGTTTAGAAATTCTGTCACTGGGGCCTCGATCACCATACCATCTTAGCATTCTTCTGGCTTGGATGCTGCATAGTCCATAGTGCTCTTCACAGTTTCTTCCTTTGTCTTGTTGTTGTTATGGTGGTGGTGGTGGTTTTTGGGAGACTTTTGTGTGTCCTGTGTGGACCTGTCACTTAAAGAGCCAATGACCTATGGCGTAGGAAATAATAGAGGTAGTGCGTCCAGGAGAAAGGATTCTGGGAGAGGGCCAGGCAGGATATTCCCCAGGGAAGATGTGACAAGATGGATGCATGGTACCTGATGAGAGCACAGGAAACCAGCCATTTGGCAGAACGTGGGCTAAAATAAATTGGATATTTTAAGTTGTATGTAGTCAG
Organism: Apodemus speciosus; assembly: GCA_002335545.1. Taxonomy (NCBI): domain Eukaryota; kingdom Metazoa; phylum Chordata; class Mammalia; order Rodentia; family Muridae; genus Apodemus; species Apodemus speciosus. The sequence continues at coordinate 82,658 of BDUI01001134.1, forward strand.
AGAAGAGCCTGGCTATATGGCCAAGGCATTTGTAAACATATTTTGGGGCTGAGTTGTATTTCCGGGAGCACGGGGCAGGGAGGAAGAACAGGACAGGACTTCGACATGCTGTGATTGGAGGGAGTTTTTGGTTTGATTCTGGAGTTTACTGGACCCGTGCCTGTTAACCTCCTGAACATTTCTTCCCTTCCCTTCCAGTGTGTCCAGGGAACCTACCCGTGGAAGTGCACTCTCCCCTTGCCATTTGGTCTGCAAATAGCGGGGATTGTAGGAGTTTGATTTTCCTTTGTTTTTCACCTCTCTGTAAGAAAGCATGACAAGATTCCATGCTTACAGAGGCAGGCAGAGAGGATTGTCTATGTTTGAGACAGAAATATGAAATGGCTACAATAAAGGACTCACACACCATATGCCAATCCAACGTATACCTTCCATGCCTCCATATTCGCCGTATCAAGCCTTCTCTTGCCACAGGGATGTGCTGTCTACTTGATCATTCGGGCAGACAGAACTTTCTTAATCTTAAACTACTCATCTGTGGAAATGTTTTCAAAACCTCATCGTATGATTTGTCTTACCATACAACTTGTCATATGCAGACTTTGAGTGAGGCCATATGGAACTAGACACTGCAGTAAGGATACTTTTCTAGGTCCAGGGGAAGATGGAACTCAATTTTTGACTTTAAACACCCAGCCTCTGAGTTCTGCTCTTGTTTTTCTGTCATGACAGCTTCTCCAGGGAGTTTTTTCTGCCTATGTCGATCCATGTTGTTTGAGGGGAAAAACATATTTTAAGGAAAGTATTAATTGGTTTTCTATCCTCTCTGGAAGTTTAAGGGCCATATTTATGTGTCTCTAGCATCTTGTAAAGGATGTGTTCATCTCGGACTGATTTTGTGGTTTGTAGAAACAGGTCTGAAAGGCCATCAGAATAAACTCCTTGGAGCTGGGTTTTCAGCTTGCCTGGATGAACCCTGGGTACAGTCTCTAACAGTAACTAAGATGACMCAGAAGTGTTTCTGAAAACACGTACTTGTTATTAATTAAAACATTATCTTGTGTACATATAGAAGGAGTGTGCCAACATAAAAACAGAGTTGTTTTTTTTTTTTTTTTTTTTACTTCCTTGGCACATTCTCAAGAACACCAAGTCTTCTTCCTAAATGCTTTCCTGTGGATCAACTCATTCACTTGGGGCTGCATATCGGCAATATCTAGACCCGATAGTACACAGAGACCTGTGAAATTTCAGCAGATACCTCCTGGAAATGAAGAGAGTCTTCCCAAGAAGCTCTGCTGCAGGCACAGCTCGCGGGGATGAACTACTTACCTGACTGCTCCACACATTAAATAGAAACATTAAAAAAAAAAGAAAGAGAGATTCTTCGGTTCAGAGGGCAGAGGGTTGTCATTCCTAAGTGTGTTCAGTTCAGGCATGGCTCTGCCCACGAAGAAAAAAGACACGGGTTTTGAGTAGGTAACTGTTTGGGTCAATTGTGCTCTTCCTCTGACTTCTGGCACGGAGTCCCTCAGGTGGAGTTTCTGAAGCGCTGCATATACTACTGTTCTGAAAATGCATATCACGCTTTAAATGGACTACTGTGGCAATTTCAAAGTATGTAGAATTTTCTTACAGAATTTTTTTTTAAAAGTAAAATACATTGTTTTGATGCCAGAATCCACTGTGAGTTTCACAATCTCTTTCTTCTGTCTGTTGTGTGTGGCCACACTGAAATGGTTGCTTCTTCGCTATTGTTGTTTCTTTGTCTACATTTTACATAGGATGGATTAGAACAAGGCAGATTCAAGCTATATTATGGGTACTATTTCTGGTAAAATAACATAGAATTCAGAGTGTACTTATTCAAGTGTAAATGCTGTCTCCTTTCTAAGTCACTTAATCAGGACACTTTAATTTCTACCACTGCTGAATTCAGATCATAATATCTGCCCCCTATCTGCCTCTCTGGGAAGCTGGGAGGATTAATTAGATAAAGCACTTAAATCTCCTCATAGAGACAGGGGACATGTAAAGGATGCTATTATTTCTAGCAGAGAATGAAGTGTTGTCTTTTTTTACGGACAGTCCACCCTTCTGGGTTTTTTCCTCTTCATTCAGCTGAAGTGCCAATTTGGTGGGTTTTAATTTATCCTGTGAAACCCTTCTCATCTTCAAGTAGTTGTGCTTAGAGAAAAGATCTTTGAGTACTTCCTCTGATGACGGGAATGGCATGTGAGTCCTGAATTTCCTGAACAGTACAGTGTTTTTGCCCTGCTCCTATGTGATTATAGCATTTGTCAAGAAACGATCCATGCCTATATTAAAGACTGTGATCTGTCCCAGATACTGAGGTTAGACTCGGTCCCAAGTTCTGCCAAGAAGTACAACAGCGATTCTTAGTAGAGTTAATTCCCAGAGGCTGGGTGTCTCTGTGCAAGTTGAGTCCTGCTTTGAATGCACCGCGTTGTTCAGACTGACCTGCCCATCTTCAAGCAAGAGGCAGGAGGGTCTTCCACTCGTTGAAAACTGGAATGCTCCATGTTAGATCATCTTAGGTATAGGAGGATGAGAAAATGGGAGTACAATCTTTATTCACTCTGCCCTAAAGCTTGTCAAGTCCTTTATTTGTAAATTGCCTTCAAGCAATAATTCTTTTTTTCCATATTTTGATCACAGAACCCTCTGATATTCTCCTGCAATTCTCATTGTTAGTAATAGAGTTAAAAATTTTTTTTCAGAGCTTTAGTAGGGTTTAGTTTACAGCCATTTTATTGGACTTTACCTAGCTCCTGCATGGATGGGTTTTAGCTGAGGAGTTCGGTTTGAAAAGCATTTGTGTTTTGATAGTTGTAACTGATGCTTAAAGCCCTGAGTTGTGCCTTTTGTTCAGTGGCATGGAAGCCCTTACAGATGGTGGTGGGTGTAGTTTGTCTCAGAAGGAAGTGAGTCTGCATCCACCAGAGTTGGGGGTGTAGTCATAGTGGGGGGACTTCATGGGGTTTGAGATTGTTCCCAGTACTTCAGACCGGCCTGACATGACCTCACATTTCACCCAGCCTAGAAATGAAGTCAATCTGTAAATCTTCACAAGTTAAAAAATCAAAGACTCCTTTGAAAGCTGAAATGGGGCTATTGAAATCGTCTGAATCTGGTTTTCATATTAATAGGCTCACTTTAAAAAGCTAAGATTTCTTATTTTCCTTGTAATTCTTGTACTAAAGGGAAAAGGAGAGACGTGGCTTTCCTAACAGACTAATGCCAGACTTGCTCAGGCTGCCCCCAGTCATGATAGTGGAGACACAGGAGAAGGAGAAAGATGGAAGGGTACCTCGGCAGAGGAAAAGGAAACTTAGTTAACTCATCTGTAGGTCTGTTTGTCACATGCAGAAACAAGGAGGAGGTAAGAGCTCTGTAGGACTTGCCACCCATCGATTCAGGCCATGCCCTGGACATCACACTGCCGGCAGAAGTTACAATAGTGGGTAGAGATGGACATGCACTTGGACAAGGGAGAAATCATTTATTTTCCCTTAGCAGTGACATGGCTTTTCATAGTATTAAAGGCTTCATTTACCACCCCACCCCCCAAAGGGTTAGCTGTTTATGATGCCTTCTTTTGAAACATTCACAGCCAAGGGAGATGCCAACGTTACACTAAAATAACCTGAGTTTTAAGGTTTTAATCAAGGATTTGATGAGTTTTAAAGAGAGAGAATGCTGGTCTTGAACTGGCAGTATATTCTTAAAGACTACAGCCCCTCCTACCCCAGGCCCATCAGTCAGATAAGATAAAATGCAGAACAGCAGCCAGCTCATTGGGTATCATGCTTTTGGTTAAATATAAAGAGATGGTGTCTTAGTTAGGATCTTACTGCTGAGACACCATGACCAAAGAAATTCTTTTTATTTTGTTTTATTT
>BDUI01001134.1:109565-121822 GCA_002335545.1 Apodemus speciosus
GATTTGTTTTTAATTTTTTTTTGGAAAAACAATTTTTTAAACACCTGTTTCATCATCATTTCATTCAATTCTGCTGGAACAGCCTCAGAAATATTGGGCACACTGTGGATCTCTTATATAAGGATTCATTGCTTCTAGCCAAGTTAAAAATGCTAGATTTTAGTAAGACATTGCTTTCATGTCTTTACAAAAAGAACACAAGGAAGACATAGAGAATCCTTCTGAAGTTTGTGGGCAGCCATGGTCACTATGACAATGTTCTTCTTAAGTGGAATGGGACAGAAGACTTTTTATTGTCAATGAAGTACCACTTCACTGACACTGCTCAGATCATGGGTTTGAGGTTAGGTGACATCTGCATTTGAATCTTCTTTGACATTTACTGTTTGCTTATAAGTGCATTCAATCAGTTCATGCCTTTGAATATATTATCTATGAAACTGTGTTAATAGTATATAAATMAATCAATCAATAACAATCAGCATAGTTTCATATATTTTGCATCAGATAATTATGGAGAACAAAGCAAATAACATATAAATTCTCTTTCAAGGTACATAATATCTGACTCAGTGCAAACACCTGAAGGTATTACTCATCTGTATAGCTACTACTTAGGACTAGATACTCTAGACAAATGTGACTACTTTACTGTCTTCTCAATAAGGTCTAGGATTTATCACTGTGACTAGGAATAATATCTCACTGACTTTCTGATTATGCCTATATTAGTTTCCTGTTGACTTACACCAAACCACACAAACCTGACACCAACAAAATGACTCACGCCCAACATCTCAGGGATTAGGGGCTAGGAGTCCAGGCTCYAAGCTGTTGGGTCCCTCACTGAGAACTCTTTGACATTTCAAACAATGTGATGGGAGGTCAGCCATCTCTCTCTCTCTCTCTGGTCCTATATATTCTCTGAATGATTGAAATCCCCTGAAATTCCCCACAGTTGTAGATTAAGGCCTGGAGTCTTAGGCTTATTGCTTCCCTTAAGGCCAGCAAGAAAGCCTCAATCTCAGGAAAGCAATGATCACATGTTATAAATTGGCAATTCTTTACGAGTTATTTAGCTGCTTCAGGCCTGTGCAGGTAATTGTACTTCTTGGTGAACTCATCCTAAATGCATTTGGCATCTTCTTTTCATGTTCAGGGTCTTTTCACTGACTCCATGAGGGATAGTCATCAGACTACAGGCCCTGTGTACTGTGAAGACAGGAGATATCTCTAGGTTCTTATGGAAACTATGCATTATTTTCATCTACCATACCTCTAGACATTTTCYACTTAATAATGGACATTTCAGGATGATATTTTCCACTTCCACCCATTTGTCTAAGAATTTCATGAATTCATTGTTTTGAACGGCTGAATAGAGTGCTCCATTGTGTATATATATCATCCTGAGTGAGGTAACCCAATCTCAAAAGAACACACATGGTTTGTACTCACTGATGAGTTGATATTAGCCCAGAAGCTTGGAATACCCAAGACACGTTTCAAATATCAAATGATGCCCAAGAAGGAGGAAGAACAAAGTATGGATACTTGGGTTCTTTGTAGAAAGGGGAGCAAAACACCCACAGAAGGAGATACATAAACAAAGGGTGGAGCAGAGTCTAAGGGAAAGACCATCCAGAGACTGCCCCACCCAGGAATCCATCCCATATACAGTTACAAGACCCAGACAATATTATCGATGCCCACAAGTGCTTCCTGACTGGATATAGCTGTCACCTTGGACGCTCTGCTATTGCATGAGAAATTCAGAGGGGGACACTCTCAGGCAGCCATTGAACTAAGCACAGGGTCCCCAATGGAGGAGCTAGAGAAAGGACCCAAGGAGCTGAAGGGGTTTGCAGTACCACAGGAGGAAAAACAATATGAGTCACCCAGTACTCCCAGAGCTCCCAAGGACAAAACCATCAACCAAAGAGTACACATGGAGTTAGCCATGGCTCCAGACACATAGGCAGCAGAGGATGGTCTTGTTAGACACCAAAGGGAGGAGAGGCCCTTGGTCCTGGAAAGACTTTATGATGTAGTGTAGAGGAATACCAGGACAGGGAAGCAGGGGAGGGTTGATTAGGGAAGGGGAGATGGCTTGTGGGATTTTCAGGTGAGGGGATAACCAGGAAAGGGGACAAAATTTGAAATGTTAATAAAGAATATATCTAATAAAAAAAGAAAAAATGGAAATTTCACTTGGAAATTCTGGGAAAATTTTAAATGCTGAGGCTTGCTAAAAATGGAGGAAAATATGGGCTCAACATGCAAATGAGGCATCAACAGTTAATATATCCTCGTGAAAATCCTTTTTTTTTTTTTACATATCATAAGGTAGGAAAAGGAAGATTGGCTTGAATCTAGGGGGGCAGTGGGAGAGGGTTGTTAGTTTGAAAGGAGAAGACTCTTGGACCAGCCAAAAAAAACTAATAATAATCTCAAATATCTACTTTAAGTCTGGTTTGCCTATGAATGACTTTCAGTTGGGAAGAGTCACACCTTGATGACTCTTGATAAGATGGCTAAAGCAGCTATCGCTGTGTTTCAGAACAACCGATATCTTTAAGATGCTATTCCGCTTTTGTTGTCAGTTCCAAATAAATTGAACTATCGCTAAGCTTGCCAATAGATTTTCCTGTTGGTGGAAAAGGCTGAGTCAATGTTAGCCTTTTCTGAACATGAACCTACATATACAGTTCTAATACTTTGTGCAGTAGGCATACAGAAGCTGTGCTGGGGCAACATAACATAGAGACATGCAACTGTGAGAAATTGATAAAATATTTTGACTCCTCCAGCTTCTTAGTTGGTGCGTTAGGGGTAGAGGTGGAGGAAGAGACAGAATGGGAACAAAATTCACGAACACTGAGTGGAGTCAATAAAAATAGCCACAAAAGGAGAATTAAAACAGCTTCTATCTTAGAATCTTACTTCACACTCTATTAAGCTAAGTTCAACTTTTCCATGATATTTTGGACTAACAAAGCAAGTGAAAAAATAGACAAGAATTCTCTTGGTAGAGAGATCTGTGATGATGCTATGGGGCCGTCTCCAATTGACTGCATGACCGCAGGCAGGGGACTAAGTAAGAGATGGGCCTTCATACTGCCCTGTTTAAAGAAAAAGTAGCCTGTAAAACAAGGATAATTGTATTCAGTTAAAAGGACTGAGTTGGTAAGAAAATGTAATACAAAATATATATGATTATATAGAATATGGAAGTGCTATAATAAATATAATTATAAATGTTTATACTAACATTGTCATGTTATATTTTTAAAGTTAGCATATAATATTTTAAATAAAAAAAAGTATGCCAGCTGACTTATCGTGGAGAACAAAAAATGAGCTGAGAAATCACTGGGTAACCTTAAGCCAGAAGGTGCATGTGTCTACTGAGTCCGAAATTAACGTCATTTCACTGTTCCATGACACTATCCAGTGAACTACCTAGGGAAACAGAGTCCATCATCAGTTAGTTGAATAATTTATTCATATCTTAGATACGTAAGAAGACAAATGAACAGAAAATATAAATACAAAGAAATTATAAAGACTGGTGATTTGACTATGAGTGAAACTTGATTTGCCTCTAACCTTGCAAATAGATAGGATATCTAAAAAGAAAATAATACTTTCTAAAAGGCAAAAATGTTCATGAACTTTTCTCCAATGGCCACCATTTACTTCTCTTTGTAGATCACAATATTGCCAAAAAGGTTCTGTTGCTTAAGTGGCCTTATGGGACATTGGGGGGGGGCGGGGAAACCAGGAAAAGGGAAATGAAATGTAAATAAAGAATATATCCAATAAAAAATGGGGTACAAAAAAATAAAAAATAAAAAATAAAAAAAGAATGCAGTAGAAATTATGTAAATTCAGTACTTGTGTATGAAAGTATAAAATACAAATAAATCAAAACTTGATAAAATAAATAATATTCATACAAATTATGCCTATCGAAAAATGAAAACACAACATTAAAATAATCAATATTAAATACATCTGGGCATATAGCTCAGGGTAAAACACTTGCCTGGGACCCATGAGACCTTGACTTTGATCCACAGTACTGTAAAAGTTAGATTTTAGATTTTATATATGTATATTTGAATAACACATATGATATATTCTTTCTCTCTCACTCACATATATATGTGTGTGTGTATGTAAATATGTATACATGGTGATTTATTCAGCTATTAGATCTTCTCCTGTAGAATCAACTTTTTTCCCTCATGGCCTATCTATCTATTCCACAAACATAAAAAGATTTCATTTAAGGTGATCAAAACAAGTTCCAGTGTACATGAAAATAAACACAATGAACACTGACGTGATACAGGCACCATTTCTGATCTGGGTTCTCCTGAGTTCATGCTTTCTGGTACAAACATTTTGGCTAAAATCCCTGCTCTCATCAGGGTGAGTCTGTGGAAGTCTCTTCATTTCTTTCCAAGCTAGTTATCTGCCTATAAGGAAAGGATTGGACTGAGGGATGATTGTTCCTAAAGCACGTCTGCAGGAAGACCCTCCTTCAGAAGATACGTATATAAGGACAAACCAGGACAGACCTGTGAACTCAGCTGGCTGTGTACTTGCTGGGCATGCGTTAAGCCCAGCACCACATGACCTTCATCACAGTACAATGGGGAAAAGCAGGAGAATCCCAAGTTCTAGGTTGTCCTCAGCTTGAAGCTGGGCAGAAGTATGTGAGATCTTGTCTCAAATTTTTTTTCCAAAACCAACAAACAAAATAGCGATGTAATACATCCATGTTGACACCTAAGGCTCTCAGGATGGTTAAATATCTTGAGGCTTTGATTTAATGAGAATAAAACCAATAAAAATCTCTGGGCAATTATCATGGTTCATCAATCCAGGGCACAGAGTATTTTGGAGATGATAGTTTTTGCAGTAGAAGATGTCCTGTGGTCCATGTGGGGCAGCAGCATCCCTGACTTCTACCGCTCTAGACACGACACCTGAAATTCTTGCAAATATTTGAATCATTTCGAGTTGTATATATAAACTAGTGCCTTTGTGTGAATGATTATATAGATGACTAACACTGAACATGTTAGCAACAATAGCTATATTTGTCTGTTGTGCAATAATTAATACCATTCAACATGAATACATAAAATCAATTATTTCATAATATTGATTATATATTTTTCTAGGCATAACAGACAATTAGCCCAATTTGCAAAACAATCGCATCTTCTTTGATTGCAGTGTGGCTATGGTCTAAAAGAACAAAGTATTTTCCAAAATTAAACCTAACGTACTTCATTTCATTGCTTATGGTTCTTGATAAAATCCTGCAAACACAAGCAGTCTGATGTTATTTTCTGTTTACAGTATTACTATGTTGTTTTGGTTAACAGAATGAAAAACAGCGCTGTGATACCACAAGTAAAAATGTTTTATTCTTAGTTTGTTTCATCAATAAAAGCTGACATTTTTGCAAGAAAGATGTTATACTATTGAAATTAACTCTTAGTCAATTGTAAATAATTGTATTATATCGGTATGTTATCATGAAGATTAGAAATCATTTCCTCCAGAATCATGTGTTTTGCTTCCTCAGCACTGTTTCAATTGAAAGGAATTTGAATGAAGTGCATCTCATTACTAACATAAAGTAGATGGAGCTTGAATAATTTTTATATTTATTTTCCATGGATGGCTATTACATTTCTTATCCTATCTATCCAAATTTTATAAAATAAATTGTTTTAATCCGTTCTTTGGAGGGAAGCAATGAATTTATTTTTGCAAAAGCTATGCATCTGAATATATTGTAATATGCACAAAGCTCTGTTAACACAGTTATTTATATAAAAAGTGTAGCTTCCTTACCTTTTATTTAATTTACATACTCTATTTACTTTCCGACAGGTTCTTCTCCTTGCATTTTTATTTACATACCAAAAATGTCTTTCCAAATAAGTCAACTAAGGTTTGGATGAACTGCACGATCTGACACTCCATAAAATGTTTTATGTGTTATGTGGTTTATATGAATTTTTAAGCTAATAATATAGAACTTTGGAACTATTTCATCAATGATTTTTCTACAATAGCATCATGTTTCTTATGTATAGAGATAAAGAGAATATTGTCTTTTGTCTGAGATCATGTCTAGGATGGGTTATAAAACTCACTCTCAGTCTCTTTGTTTGAAGTAGGACACATAAATCACTAGCTATATTTAAATATTATGGATATTTTATACAAATTATTATGAATTTTGCATTATATGAGTGCCATATGTCAAAATTTAGAGACTTTTGTGTGATCCACTCAATAAAATATTATTTTTCTCCTTACTTGTTGAAAACAACAGTTTTCTTAGCTGTCTTATAAGCAGTGATAGGGTCACATACTATAAAATATCTAGGACATGGTGTGTCAAAACAGTGACTAATCTTAGAAATACAAATTATGTGATATTTTTATTTTGCCTATTCTTTCCTTGTGCATAGCTTCTGCAAGCATGGCTTGTATTTGTGTAGCCTACCATTCATATTCTTATGCACTCCTGATATAAATAATTTGAATTTTTTTCATTCAGCTTCCCAAATTATTCTAGTCATTATGGATGATTCATGAGAGGATTAATCTCTTGGATGTGACATCAAACTAGAGAGGAAAGACAGTACCTACCCTATCGTCTGCAGTTAAGAACTTGCTGCGTGTCTTTAAGCTTTACTTAAAGTGCTTATAGTAATTGAGTGTGCATGCTCAGCTCTGTGAAAACCCAAACAGCAATATGGGAGAGTGTGGTTTGTTTTTTAAATGTGCAAGGCAGGAAAATTAGTGAAATCTGTTTAAGTCACAAAACTGCCTCATTCAGGACCCAACTCAGCAGCATGAAAAAAGTAACTCAAGTTAACTGTACTCTTAACATATGTCTAAGCTCACGTATCCAATTCACTTCGAATTCCTTCCTTCTCCCTTAGATCTGTCTGCAGAGAAAAGCAATGCAAAGATGGTAAATGGGTTTTGCAGTTCATGAGCCCCAGATTTTCTCAAGGCTTGCGGGATGAAAATGTTCCCAGCTGAGGCCACATATCTCACCAGAATGAATGGTAATGCGCATCAAGAACAGTTAGACTTCATTGCCAAGGCCCTCCCTCCAACCATTTCTGACTCTCAACCATACGCATGCTTATGGAGATAAAGACATTTTGGTTTTATCCATACTAGGAAAATTTGAGGAAGAAACAAAGGCCAATTTGTTGACAATAGGTTAAGGAGTTATAGAGAAACTATGGTGTAGTCACCCAAATTGTACCACAATCATAGGATTATGTATTCGACAAAAAAAAAAAAAAAAGTATGATGAGTCCGTAACAGGGCTTCAGTACGAGAGGACGTGGTGGACTCAGAGCTGCATGGCATCATGGTTTTTTTCTCTCCATCTCCCAGCAATCAGGATAGATCTCAGATGCATCAGCACTGATGGGTCAGTCTTCATTTATACTCAAGCACGCTTGAAAAATATTCTCTCCCAGGCCTAACATTTGATCGTATGTTTTCTTTAGTTAACTTTCTATATTATATGGCAATCTCTGCAGTTATTTTTTTCAAAGATAAAAAAGAAAAAAAAACGCATGCTCAAAAAATGTAGAAGTTATTTTTGCAGTAACGTATGTCATGATTTTTAAACATTCAGGCCTTTAAACTTTTTTTTTTATAGTGTATATTCTTGCCAATCCCAGCACAGTTCTACAAAGTAAAATATTTGGCAGTGAATTCATATTAACAGATGGAACAAGAAATTAACACGTTTTTGCTTCGCTAATTCACAGTTCTTTTAATACGCTAATTCTAAATCACCTGTTCTGACTTTGACAGGCTACAGACACCTGTTTGGGATAATATTCCACAGCTAATTATTACATGAGAAATTCAGTTTCCAACAAAAAGGGTTTCTGCGTGAATTTGTCATAGTTAACAAATTAGTAATATCGTCTAAATACAAATATATCTCTGATGTCTTCATTTAAATGCACTTAATCTCCTACTTATCTCTCAAGAGTGATACGTGAGCACAAGGCTGTCCTCTTAGTTTAGAATTCTGTCTGTCACACTTTACACCACAGTTGCACTGATCAAGTCAGAATGTTCTTACTAGTCGCAGCAATTTACTGTAGTACTATATTCTAAATCACAGAAAAAAAGAGGCTAGAATGTTCAAGGGACTGGAAAAATTCCTAACTATATGTTAAAAATGACTCAGGAGAGTTGAAAAGCGTGTATGTGTACGTGTGTGTGTGTGTGTGTGTGTGTGAGAGAGAGAGAGAGGAGAGAGAGGGGAGAGAGAGAGAGAAAGAGAGAGAGAGGTGGAGAGACACCACGGGGAAGGAAAGGAAGGAGGGAGGGATGGATGGAGGGAGGGAGGTGGAGAGAGAGACTGACTTTCACTGAACTGAAGAGTATAGAGAAACACCATAGCACCATAAATGAAGCCCCCAAGAAGATTATTTTCTTAAAGTCAAAGCAGTAAATAGTGGCAGAAACTTTATTGGAAGAAAATCACGTACCTACTCTCCTTTTATCTGAACTTCTTAACACAGAAACTGCTTCCCACAGACTTTTGAGTTCCTTATCATTGGCCTCAGTGATATCCATATGGCCGTTTCCCCTCTCTTGCCTTGGACAATGTCCCTTTGCATTACCTGTTTGCTTAGCAGTCTGCAGGAAACCCATATTGTAGAGGAGTATGTGCCTGGGAGAGGGGGAGGGTAGGCTGATAGACGATGAAAGCAAAAATCAGAAACGTAAGGTTTTTAGATGTTTGTAACATAATGACAGATGCTGAGGTGCAGTCGCTCTTCAGGTTTGCCAAAGGTTCCATTTTGTGTGTCTGTTTTTTTGAGTCTCTCTAATTGCTGTTCAGCTCTCTCCATAGCTTTGCTAGTGCATCTTCCTCAGCCACGTTAGGAAAGGAGAGAACTTGTCATCTCTTTAATTAACCTTTATATGTTAGTACCAGATAGCAGAGTTCACCAGGCAGGCACACTTCAAGATTCATGCTGTTTTGCTCTGATTTTTTAAGACTTATTGCACACTACATATTTTTTAATGCCTTTTTATGTAGTAAGACTTAAAGTGGATAAGGAATAAGAGTGGGTTTTTTTTTCATATGCGCACTTTTTGTAATTTTGTTGTTTTTCTTTCAATTGCTACTCTAGAAAGCACACGGTCTTTTCTTTCAAACCATGCTTATGACATTGCTATTTGCAGAAATTTAACTGGCAGCCCACCCCAGGAAGATAAAAATCCTGCAGCATCCAAGTTCGGTTCCCTCCTACACCCACACCTGAAACCATATTTCTGCCAGAGACTACATTCTGCTAAGGAGGAAACCAATCTTTTATAATATTTCAACATACGTGAATTTTATTTTATTTTTAATTAAAAAATACATTTCTCATCCAAATATGCTGGATGACATTTAAAGCTAGGACGRAGGATCCCAGATAACTCACCTTTACAATTAACTCTTATCAAAAGAGACAGCTTCCTCCCTGCACCTTGACTAAGTGTGGGACGGTAGCATCTCTGGTGAGAGAAAACAGATTACAATGCAGAGGCAGAGGCAGAGGCACACTGACCCACAGAATCCCCTCGGGCTCGTGATCCAGAAGATACTGGTCCAGAATTCAAGTGAGATCTGTTGTTATTTGCAGTTTCTTAAGATACTCAGGGGTAACTAGAACTTCCTGGCRTTTTTAAAAGGTGAGACATGTCTCAGGAAGCTTAAATTTTTCTGAGAACAGTTTTAGATGGCCAATGCTGTCCTTAAGGTAGAGTTTAATGGAAAAAAGAAAAGGTTAACGATCTTGCAGTAGTGTGTTTCCCATTTGTATAGAAGAGAATTTTTTTAAAGTTTTTGTGATGACTGACATTACAATACACGGTGGTTTCATTCATTGACCCCAGATTAAAAGGAATCAATATTTAATAGAAATCCCAACACCTCCAATGCATCCAACCATAATAGCCTCTTTCCTGTAATGTGAGAAATCTAGGTCATTTTACTATAAACCCACCATATGCATTATATTTGTTCATTTGCACGCATGCGTGTATATGTTTGAGGAAGGTTACTTGAGCTTTCAGAGAGGATTACAGGCAAATAGGCTTTGTTGTAACCTGCATTGCATTATATATATATATATATATATATATATATGTACAAATTTATATATGTATATAAAAATTAGACTTAAATAAATAAAGGGAAACCATTTATATAGGTTTCAGATGCTATTAATTGATAGTCACCATTACAATACTTACCTGTATTCTGAAATAGCTTTCTGGCCATATAACCTCATAGTCCTACATTTAGACTCTTATTTATGAAACACTGCAAAAAAGAATTAGATAGCTTTCCTTGTAAAAATCTAATTCTCTTGCAATCTTAGGCCAGTTTTACTAATATGTCATCCGTCTTAGAATTATGGTAGTGTTCTAATAACAGCAGCTTACAAAGCCACACATGTGGCTCCCAAACGCAACTATTCTTAAGACTCAGGAGGTCTTTTTGAAATTAGGAGAGGGCAGAACATTTGCTATGTTGACAGGGGTGGGACACAGTTCCCCACGTACTACTTTGGATGTAGAAAACAGTGCCCGCATACTACGGTTTCTACAAACCAGAAAACAAGTGTTCCAGGAAAATTTTAGCTACTCTTTGCAACATCTTTAACCTGGACAATGGCCTGTTATATTTACATTCTGAAATGACCTTCACCTCTAAAAAAATAAATACATTTGTGTCTGCTTAGCAACATCAGACTTTTTTGTTTTTGTTTTGTTTTTGTTTTGTTTTGTTTTAATCTGAAACTGTTCCAAACAGTGTAATGTCCAAGGACAATTCTTATACTTTCCTCCTAGTTTGATTAACGAACTAGAGTCTGAATGTAGAACTGCCAAAAGGTGATGGAATGAGTAAATAATTTTCAGGGAATGTCAGCATATACTGGTCTAGTATATGCACCATGTGTGAGCCTGTATCCTCATCAAGAATGCTGAGACCTTGCTGTCAGGCACTGGGATAAACTAAGTCTAAAGAAGTGCAGGTAAATGACACAGCATATCTTCTAGACACACAGGAATGCAACAGAGAAAGGGATAAAATACGGGCACCTATAATGCATAAAATCAATTATTCACGAGTTAAAGATATCTTCAGTAGCAGGAGCAGAAGAACAGAGGGCGCTTTTGACAAGCAGATAACATGGCGTTGGCGTAGTCCAGGAGCAAATGGCATGCGTCAGGGTGAAATATTGGAAGCCTTATTTACAAGTCTGAGCATACCTGGAACTCACAGAAAGATGACTAGCAACTAACTGTATTATGGTGCTTTGTCTCAAAAACTAAGGAATGTTTGCTCTATCGTATAAACTGCCTTGAGAAACTAAGGTTTTGTTCTGGATGATTGTGTAGAAGGATCCAGGTGCCAGTGTATAGGATAAACTGTATGAAGGAGAGACTGCACTACCACACTGACAGCCTTGTGTCACAGTTGGCAGCAGCTGGGAAAAGTGTGGCATCGGAATGTAAAGTACTGTGGCAACTAGCAATATGGGGAGGTTTAAAAAGCCTTCACAAAGGAAAAAAAATCATAGTAGTAGCTATTACCAACATCTTCAGTGCATGTCACATAAACGCACAAAGCATCTTCTCCTGTGCAGGGTATGACTGGTCCAACTGTGTAGAAAATCTCTTTCTAGAGTCAATATCATTCAATGTTCATTTAAGGCTCAAACCACAGGGCTTTGTCTTAGCATAGTAGTCCTTGCAACTAGAAGCTAAATACAGGAATTTATCTATATCTTCTCAACCAGAGCTCTAATGTCAAGATAAAAAGCTCTGTTTTTCAAATAGCCGACACGAGGTTCTCTTCCTGTTCTTTTTTTTTTAATTACTAGATATATTTTTATTTACATTTCAAATGTTGTCCCCTTTCCTGGTTTCCACCTCCCCCAGAAAATCCCATAAGCCATCTCCCCTTCCCCAATCAACCCTTCCCTGCTTCCCTTTCCTGGTATTCTTCTACCACTACAGCATCAAGTCTTTCCAAGACCAAGAGCCTCTCCTCCCTTTGATGTCTAACAAGACCATTCTCTGCACGCCTTTAATCCCAGCACTTGGGAGGCAGAGGCAGGCAGATTTCTGAGTTCGAGGCCAGCCTGGTCTACAGAGTGAGTTCCAGGACAGCC
>BDUI01001134.1:161993-172811 GCA_002335545.1 Apodemus speciosus
TTTTCTATAACAATTTAAAACCAATGAAACATATACGATGTTTCATTAAGAGCTAAAGACAATGAGAAATTGCCTTCGATGGAGGAGACAAATCATCCATTTGAGATTTTAAACAAAGACAATACACTCAAAAAAGTTCTAAATTTTGATCTTAGCTCTTCCATTATAGAAACATAATAGTGTTTCTTTGTCTCTGGGGATCAGTTTAAGTACATACTAATAGCGCATATGTAGTGATTTTTAGCATTTCAATCACCACAGAACTGTCTCTAGTGATACAAAGCTGAAAACAACAACAACAAACAAGTGTCAGAGGTAAATATAATTGAGCAGAAATAAATAGCGCAAAGCACGTGATGTCTTCAGACATCCTATGACTAATTTCCAAACAGCAATTCAACAGACTTCAAACCCACTTAACAGGGCAAGCATCCATTCGGACACTGGAAGTATTTTTAAAATTTTTATGGCATATTCTGATACAAAATTTGTGATGTTTATTCATTTGGAGTGAAGCCCAAAGAAAAATTTTAAATATGGAACTCTGAGTATATCCCATGTATCAGGATGATGAAATGATAAATACTATTACTGTGATCCATATGTAAGTTCCATACCTGAGGGGCAATAAAAAGATCCTGCATTATAAAGAGCTATATTCACAATTAATAGAGACCAGTGAGTAGCAGAAGTGAGCTAAAAAGCAAGCAAGCAAGCAAAAAAAAAAAAAAAAGAATTTGCGGCTGAACAGGAAATCTAGCTCATCAAAGCTCTTAGAAGGGGTTTCTGAGTTCTAGTGAATCTTCTGCTCTTTGATGTGTCGCCGATTAAACCCCAGAGTGGTGTATGCCAATTATGGTGTAACATATAAAGCTTCCAAGTAAGTATAGTCTTAACCATCAACATTATCACAAACATTATTAATTAAAAGAGACCTCTGCTTTCCAAAAAGGGGAATGATGCTCTGATGGCAAATGACCTATTATAGAATTGGAAACGATGACATTGTCAGAAGTTGTAGCTCTTGGATAGAGCATAAAGCAGAGATCTTGATGTTAATGGTCATGGAAGATTCTGTGTTGCCATCTGTCAGAAATTATTTACCAGTTTTTTGCTGACCAAATTCCAAATTAAGAAGCTCTATTTCCTGGCATAAATTTACCCTCTATCTTAATTACAAATAGTGTCCATCTTTACTAAGACCTATTAAAGCACACAGAATTTTAAAAGTCTTCAATTGTAATATATTTTAATTGCCTTCTTACTTAAGATGCCTACCATTCCTTGGATTGGATTTTCATTAGAGGTYCTTAAAGACTACTCAGATAATCTCAATCAAGTGTAAGCATTTGTCCTGGGGCTGGCTGCCAAGGAGATCATTCTAAAGCACAAATAGTGTTTTTCTTGTCTGCTTTTAGTAACTTCTTTATAACTCTGCATAGCTTTTAGGAAATAAAGTTCAATCTCTTTGTGATTTTCCAAAGTTCTCCACGATCAGGCCCCTTCTTTATTTCTAACTCTTTATATATTACTGAATCTAAGTTTTGTCTACCCTGGAAGTTCTTTTGGTTTTAATCTAGATTTTCTGTTTATTAGAAATGCTATCCCATCTGGCCGCATTTCCTAATTTCTTTCCTACCAAACCCTCTCTTATTGTCACCAACAATAAAAGTCACTTCTGATCCCATGTCCTCATCTCCAAGACTGGGTCTCCCCTTTTACTCTCACAGTCCCCTCAATTGTCACATTTATATGTCAAAGTGAATATTTTCCCTGCTTCTTCTACTGGAGCATGTACTCAATTAATGGGTTAGATTACTTTCCTTTCTAAACTCAAGGCCATGCTGCTGTGTGAGAAAAAGCAGTACCACAGTTGATCACTTTATTCTGGGGTACTCTGCACCCTCCTCATAATGATTTTCCCCATATCTTCAAGATTTCTTTCTTCTCTGGTTCTTATTTGTGGGGTTTCTTAGGGCTCAATCATAAGTCCTACTGCCTTAATATCTATAGCACTCTACAAGTTTTTATTTTTGAGAATGATTAGAAATCATCCACATGACATCTAGGTTCAAATCACTGAATCTGGTCKTGTCCATAGACCATCCGACCTATTAAAGAGATTGTCTTTTGATATTGCTATTTGTCTATCTAAAGTATGTTAATCAGATAGCTCTGCATTGGAATACTATCTCCTACTTCTTATTTTCCACCCAAATAACTCACTATTTTAATCTCTATGATATCCAAGGCCCACATTGAAATAACTTGAATGGATCAGCTTTTGTCTTCCTCAACTTCGCAGCACTGCCCGGATTCCCATGCCTTCCGTCTGTGGTACAGCATTAGTCTTTCTCAGCTCCCACACTTCTCTTCCAGTGCTTAGGCAAACGCTCTTCACTCTTCAACAGCAGCCAGAATGACCATTTAAATATGTGAATGAAATAAAGCTATTTGCCTATTCGAAGCTGTATGTCAGTTTTAATTCTACTTTGAAGGAGTTTCTAGAACATCCTCTTAGCATACCACACAGTCCCTCCAAATTATCCAGCTTATTCTCACCCTGAAGCCTCATTTTTTTTTTTTTTTGATATGGCTATACTGCTCTTTGATGTTCTCAAACAGCTCTTTTTGTTTCTCTGGTTTTAAATTTCTTCTTCCTCTCATCAACTTTTACCTACTCACCTAAGCTTTCCTTAAAGGGATCACTTAGCCATTTACTATCACAACACTATAACAGCTGTCATTACCACGCATCTCTGTTTATAATCAATATTTTGATTATATTTTCTGAATAACTATGTCATTTTAATATTTTTCATAATACCCAGCCTTCTCATAGAATTCCTTTGGTTTAGTCATTAGTCAGTACTTTTGAATCATCTTCTTCAAATTCACCAAAATGATGGCTTCTTYTGCACGTAGATCTTGCATCCCTCTTCAGCACAYAGTAATTCTAAAATTTTCAGCTACGTCTCAACTAGCAACAAGTAACTCCAYACTTGCTAAATAAATGAAACAGCAATTATGTGTGAGATTAAGATGAAATGAGTGAGTTTTAGTATAGACATGTGGACTGGGAGAAGTTGCATTAACTTTTGCCTCAAATTTCATGATTCTTAACGAAAACAAGAAGCAGGTATTACTTATTCCTTTTGATCGCTAGACTGCAGAGAGCTTCACAAAGTGATCAATGTCCACGCAAGTCATGGTAAAACTTGTGCTTCAACTGGACCAAAGAACTAAAAACCACAGAGGAATCCTTAACAAAAGAAATTAATGTTCACTTGCTTACCTAAGGATGAATAGGTAACATGTTTTAGGTGAATAGCCACCGTAAACCTCACAGTTTAACTCTTATTTTATGCTCTCTCATTAGGACAGGAAACATTTCTCCTTTTTGATATTGAAAAAATACTTATTAAATACTCTGTAGGATGCTTAAAATATAGTAAATGTAAATATAACATTTTCTTTATGAGCTAGTAATAATATCTAAGATTAAGTAAGTACCAAGTCACAGTGATAAAAACTGTAGAAAAGCTAATACAATCTACACTGTACAATATCAAAAAGCTTGACTTTGAAATATGAACCTAATTTTACCAGAAAAAGAGAGAATGAATGAATCCAAGGAAAGTACAAAAAGGAAGCATTTGGATGTTCTATCATGGTAGATGTGCTTCTGCTCTTGTGATCCTGGATCAGGAAGCAGTGTTCTAGCATTCTCTGCAAGAGAAAGGACTGCCCATCAGCTGTCAATCCCACATAGCTTCTGATTATGGATGGAAACTTTGTTCCCACTTCCCATTCTCCAGGCTTGGGTTTTTTTCTAGTTTGAAATTATATAGGTTTTGTTCATGGAAAGGAAAAGATTTAGCCAAGATATCCTAAATATGTATGCTAAAGTAAAGCACTGAAATTTTTAAAAGGCCAAGCCAATGTTTGCTAAATTTGGGTTAGTGCTTTCTGCATAAAAATACAAATCTCTCTATCTAGAAGTTGACAAAGTCATTCAATCCATACTTTAATCACACATGCACGTTGTCCTAATGATTTGACACTGTCCTTT
The DNA here is from genome assembly GCA_002335545.1 of Apodemus speciosus. Taxonomy (NCBI): domain Eukaryota; kingdom Metazoa; phylum Chordata; class Mammalia; order Rodentia; family Muridae; genus Apodemus; species Apodemus speciosus. Next base: position 166,066 of record BDUI01001134.1, read on the forward strand.
CTTTATATTTTGCACTTTTTCTATCTATTTATGTATCTATATCTATCTTCCTACCTATCTACCTATCTATGAATAAAAATGTATAGATAGATGTATAGATGTAAAGATGTATCTATCTATACATAAAGATAGACAGATAGATGATAGATAGGTAGATAGATAGATAGATAGATAGATAGATAGATAGATAGATAGATAGACAGATAGACAGAGATATTCAGACAGACAGACAGATACATGTAATATATTACTGGAATATAAATGTATTATATATCTCTATTCTGATATCTATCTATCTGTCTGTCTNTTTATATATTTATATATGTCTATATACATATATAATTATTTAATGAATTACACATGTTGAAAAATCCTGTAAAAAAATCATGATATATTTTGTTTGGTTAGCGGCATGTTTAACAGTTAAAAATTATATCTGCACCTGATGTTGTATGTTAGCAGCTAATGCCATTTGACAGTGATGAAATTAAAGGATGAAGAAGAGATACAAACTACATTTTACAAGCATGATGGGTCTCCAACAATGCCATTTAAATATTATTTGTCACTATTTAAAATGAACCTTTCCCCTTTAAGCTATGCCATTACGCTCATTTGTCCTGTCACTGCTGACAGGCCGTATGACTCACATACAAAAATGGTCATTAGGTACTGCATCTTCATCTTATTAAGAAAAAAAAAGGAAAGAAGGAAAGAAAGAAAGCATTCTGATGCCTCTAAAAGCCTGTAATTATTTTCATCCAAAGAGATAGTGTCGCTCGGAAGGTAATTTAATAACCTTTAGCATGTACCTGGGGAATGCCTCTCCAGGGGACCAAGGTGCAGACATGCCATTCAGTCGTCAAAACATGACCTTTAATGGTTGCTTGGAGAGAAGTTAGTGCTGGATGTTGTACACAGTGCAATGCTAATTCTGCTTTCTAATATATGCAAAATTTAGTTCTTGAGCAATGATCTTTATAAGATGAATTAATATAGGTACTGCTCCAGGAAACAAAAGAAATTGCAAGTGAAATCCTCCCCACCATGCATAATCTTTTATACTTCAGTTTGAAGTAGTTAACAACTTCCACAAAAGGTGCAAAAAATACTATGAAATACCCCATGGACTTTACTTTCTTTAACTTGGTGGGTATTTCCTATTCTATGTGCTACAGAAACCTAAAACAAGGTTAAAAGCATTTCTTTGATCAGCCTTTTCCCCAAATATGGTACTGGCTACAATTCCATACAAAAGATAAAGAACCAGTTCTTTCAGGATCATCTCCCTGTTTTGTACCACCTTCTTTCTACATGGCTCATTTACATTACTAATGCAGTYACCGAGTTGTTTTTATTAAATTCCTCATGGATTTTTGATGTTACAAAATGACATTTTCAACAGTCACATAGACAAAGAGGTGCGGGCGTTTCCTGTAAGAGCTAGGTTGAGAACTCCTTATTTTGGTAGTGTGATGTTAGATCCCATCTTATTAGAAATGCTGGGGTTTCGCCTCCCACCCCTGACATGCCATCCGTCAATTTATTAGCATGCTGGTGCAGTAAGCCACCGAATAGGCTATATCAATTCGTTTAGGTTTTGCTTTTTTCTTTCTTTCTTTCTTTCTTTCTTTTTTTTTCTTTAAAATGTCTGTAATCCTCAGCTCTGCTCTCTCAACCGGTCAGCATTAAAGATTTATGTTGCACTTTTTTTTTCACTGCCACACCTGAATATGGATTACTTAAATGGGCTGTAAATAATTCATATCTGGGAATAAGTTTCCATTACTGACCAATGTTGTAATTTAATATACTGTATTATGGGTTATACAGTTTCACATTGTTTTCTATGTGCCTCCTGCAGTCGGGCAGACAACAGTTTAAGTAGAAAGGGCGAGATGTTTCTTTAGCTTATTTTCAGGTCRCTCTGGACTCAAATCAGCAACAGGAATAAAGAAGGCAGAAACGGCATGCTCTTCTGGTATTTATGGAAATCATTTTTTAAGCTCTTGACCTGAAACAAAATAAATTCAAAAAGAAATAAATGTGTTAATATCGGTGACTAAAAAAAAAAATCTTCTTATGAATTGAAAAATAATCTTGRTTCTTGAACCCAAAGGTTAATCTTCTTGTTTGATACTTGAATATCCCACGTACAAAATGCCACAATAAAATTATAATTTATGAGACAGGCTTGAATGAGGCTACTGGATCAATACACAAAATATTAAAGTACAAGCTATTTTTAAAGCATAAGCAAGTGTTTACTCTTAAAAGAGCTTTAAACAACTTAAGATTAAGTTGAGTATAGTAAAAATTAATAATAGATTAATACATTAAAATCTATGAAGACACATAAGATAATGATTTAAAAAGGAATAATTTAAAAAGATGAATTAAAAAGTCGAATCAGAAAAGAAGGCCAGCATAAACTAGGGAAAAACATGCTGAGAATAAAGTCTGTTAGATCTTGAAATAGGAAGAACTGCTAAATAATGCATAGTTTTATTTTTCTATCATTTGCATAAACCTTAAGAGAGTATTTATTTGTGTAAAACTTGATGTATCGAGTAAGGAGAATGAAAAAAAATGGCATTCATTTTGTTTTCATTTTGGTATTTAGGAAAAATATTCTGTTACATATGGACTACTTAGACCTAATCATCTGACTGAATGTTCAGTGCGCCTTGAGCCAGGTTGGAAAGGGCTGGCTGGAGAACACTGCCCTGGTCTTGCTGCAGGCGATGCAGGTTGGCCCACGCTCTGCTGGGGAGCAGATGGTGAGCCAATGCTTGTAGTCACACTTACCTTCCTTGCTAAATCCATAATCCCTCGCTGGACACGGAGCCAAGGCAGGCTTTGGAGGCAGAAAGGAGGTTACAATCTGGACTTGGGTAGTGACTGCCAGAACTGAGAAAACAGCTCAGAAATTTCAAATGCTTAACAAGTTATCTGTCTTGTCCCTAAGCCAGTGCAGCATTTTTAAAAGTAATTAAGACATGATTGAAAATGTGTATGCCATCTAAATACAAAAATCTTCAAAAATCATCAAAACCAATAATTAAAAGCCACATTTAATGTGACATTATGCAAAAATGCATTTAAAAACGAACTGCACTTTTGTTATTGAAGAGAAATACATTGGGTGGGGGGAAATGCAAGAAAGCAGCATTTATAGAAAAGACATTTTTATTTTTCTTGCAGAGCTGAATGTTGTAGAAAGAAATATCCCATAAATGCCTGTAAATATGACTGTTTTCCTTCCATAAGGAAATGTATAGCTATGTAGCGATCTAACTATACCTACATATGTTTCTCTTGTTTTAAAATATTAAATGATTAATTAATTTTCTATATATAATACTTAGGCACATATATGTATGTTTTTCTATGTGTGGATAGGTTCATTATCAACACAGACATTATAAACCAGAAAGACAAAATAAAAATATTGAGTAGATAGCCAAATTCTAATCATTTATAATAAAAGGGACAGTAAGAGCCATCTGTTTAATGTAAAACAACAACAAATACCCTCACTGATAAAATGCATATATATGTAGTATAATAGGGTACTAATTTAAAACAAAATAATTGTACAATGTCAATATAATTCATTAGGACTACATTGACTTATCATATCCTGCCTGTATACTAATCTCACACAGGAATCAAAGCTGGTTGATTGTGTATGATTTGTGCTGAACCACAGGGGTTTTTCCTTTCCTTTTCTTTCTTACTTTTTCTTTTTTTATCCTTTGAGTTGTTACTGTTCTCAGTGGGTGTTACAAAATTTCTTCATTTTCTCTACTGAATTTTCATGATTCCTCATTCTCTTAGGCAACATTCTTCCTGTGTAAATCATCCTTAGGCGTACTCCAGTTGAAAGCCATTGGCTTAAGTAGACTTCTAGCTGTCACCAATCCTGCCTCAGCATTCACAGTTCCCCGGGTGGGGGGGGGGGACAGGGCTCTCTGTTGTGCTTTGTGTGCAAAGGGGTAACCTGTGCTCTATATTAGCTCCTCACACCACTATCTTTCTCTACTGTCTCTCTTGAGGAAGTAATTATTTGTAAGAAAATCATCCTAATTTCTCTTCTTTATTGGCCTCTTTCCAAATTCATTTGAGTAACTTCTAACACCCCTTAGATCCTTCCCTGATGATACTGCTTTCTTCAGAAATTGATCTAAAGTACTAAAGAAAAGAATGAGAGCATCTTTCATAGCCTCATCCTGCATTCAAGAAACCAACCTGGTCTGAGATGTGCAGAGGTTAGTACTGTAAAGGATATAGAGGAAAGAAACTTAAGATATGGATTGTGTCTCTACTATAGTGAGTTTCTTAATTTTGAGTCTTTTATAACCTCTCATTGGAATAAATATGTCCTTAATAATAATGACATTTACATCCATTATTCATGAATTTTTTAGRWATATAACTATAAAACAAGATCAGAAAGGACTTTACCTTTCATTTCCTAACCTAAAATGATACATTATATCATGCACAGCTATCTAATATTTTTAGTGAGGAATATTTTCATATAGTTTCAGAAATCTTTAAATGTTTGGTTTAATATAATTTTTGTTCTCAAATAAGATTACTTGTAATGATGCAAAATGTTGTAAAATCACACTGTTGTTAACATAAAACATTTTTCTATAACAATTTAAAACCAATGAAACATATACGATGTTTCATTAAGAGCTAAAGACAATGAGAAATTGCCTTCGATGGAGGAGACAAATCATCCATTTGAGATTTTAAACAAAGACAATACACTCAAAAAAGTTCTAAATTTTGATCTTAGCTCTTCCATTATAGAAACATAATAGTGTTTCTTTGTCTCTGGGGATCAGTTTAAGTACATACTAATAGCGCATATGTAGTGATTTTTAGCATTTCAATCACCACAGAACTGTCTCTAGTGATACAAAGCTGAAAACAACAACAACAAACAAGTGTCAGAGGTAAATATAATTGAGCAGAAATAAATAGCGCAAAGCACGTGATGTCTTCAGACATCCTATGACTAATTTCCAAACAGCAATTCAACAGACTTCAAACCCACTTAACAGGGCAAGCATCCATTCGGACACTGGAAGTATTTTTAAAATTTTTATGGCATATTCTGATACAAAATTTGTGATGTTTATTCATTTGGAGTGAAGCCCAAAGAAAAATTTTAAATATGGAACTCTGAGTATATCCCATGTATCAGGATGATGAAATGATAAATACTATTACTGTGATCCATATGTAAGTTCCATACCTGAGGGGCAATAAAAAGATCCTGCATTATAAAGAGCTATATTCACAATTAATAGAGACCAGTGAGTAGCAGAAGTGAGCTAAAAAGCAAGCAAGCAAGCAAAAAAAAAAAAAAAAGAATTTGCGGCTGAACAGGAAATCTAGCTCATCAAAGCTCTTAGAAGGGGTTTCTGAGTTCTAGTGAATCTTCTGCTCTTTGATGTGTCGCCGATTAAACCCCAGAGTGGTGTATGCCAATTATGGTGTAACATATAAAGCTTCCAAGTAAGTATAGTCTTAACCATCAACATTATCACAAACATTATTAATTAAAAGAGACCTCTGCTTTCCAAAAAGGGGAATGATGCTCTGATGGCAAATGACCTATTATAGAATTGGAAACGATGACATTGTCAGAAGTTGTAGCTCTTGGATAGAGCATAAAGCAGAGATCTTGATGTTAATGGTCATGGAAGATTCTGTGTTGCCATCTGTCAGAAATTATTTACCAGTTTTTTGCTGACCAAATTCCAAATTAAGAAGCTCTATTTCCTGGCATAAATTTACCCTCTATCTTAATTACAAATAGTGTCCATCTTTACTAAGACCTATTAAAGCACACAGAATTTTAAAAGTCTTCAATTGTAATATATTTTAATTGCCTTCTTACTTAAGATGCCTACCATTCCTTGGATTGGATTTTCATTAGAGGTYCTTAAAGACTACTCAGATAATCTCAATCAAGTGTAAGCATTTGTCCTGGGGCTGGCTGCCAAGGAGATCATTCTAAAGCACAAATAGTGTTTTTCTTGTCTGCTTTTAGTAACTTCTTTATAACTCTGCATAGCTTTTAGGAAATAAAGTTCAATCTCTTTGTGATTTTCCAAAGTTCTCCACGATCAGGCCCCTTCTTTATTTCTAACTCTTTATATATTACTGAATCTAAGTTTTGTCTACCCTGGAAGTTCTTTTGGTTTTAATCTAGATTTTCTGTTTATTAGAAATGCTATCCCATCTGGCCGCATTTCCTAATTTCTTTCCTACCAAACCCTCTCTTATTGTCACCAACAATAAAAGTCACTTCTGATCCCATGTCCTCATCTCCAAGACTGGGTCTCCCCTTTTACTCTCACAGTCCCCTCAATTGTCACATTTATATGTCAAAGTGAATATTTTCCCTGCTTCTTCTACTGGAGCATGTACTCAATTAATGGGTTAGATTACTTTCCTTTCTAAACTCAAGGCCATGCTGCTGTGTGAGAAAAAGCAGTACCACAGTTGATCACTTTATTCTGGGGTACTCTGCACCCTCCTCATAATGATTTTCCCCATATCTTCAAGATTTCTTTCTTCTCTGGTTCTTATTTGTGGGGTTTCTTAGGGCTCAATCATAAGTCCTACTGCCTTAATATCTATAGCACTCTACAAGTTTTTATTTTTGAGAATGATTAGAAATCATCCACATGACATCTAGGTTCAAATCACTGAATCTGGTC
>BDUI01001135.1:4661-27476 GCA_002335545.1 Apodemus speciosus
AAGAAGAAGAAGAAGAAGAAGAAGAAGAAGAAGAAGAAGAAGAAGAAGAAGAAGAAGAAGAAGAAGAAGAAAAAGTTGAAATAATAATCACACACTTTGGCTTCACAGATTCCTAGAAGAATAAAGCTTACTCCCATGTGATAATCATATTTGCTTTAAATTGCTGAACTAATTTTATTCTATGAGTTAGAAATTATGTATCTAACCAAATTTCTAATTAAAATAATAATTCAAACTCATTTCTTTTGTCTAATTCTTATAGGAATTCAACAAGGGAAAATCCAAAGATAAATACAGGGAGAAGGCATTAAAGACAAGCATTTTGAGAATAAGAACAGGTCAATTTATTTAAATAGAATAAGTAGCAAGTATGTTAGCAGGAATAGGTCTACATTATGAGCTAGGGAACTCAGTTATTTTTAAACTATAGACACTATCTTAAAATGTAGACATTAATAGATTGTTCACACTACTTCTTTTGATTCTCATACAACAAATCTAATGATTTCTTAGGCAAAATTCTGTAACTTGATCCAGCAATGAACTGGAGCAGCATAGGATCCCTCTGGGGAGAACAGGAATTCTAGGCCAACTTAAAATGTAATGTAGGTCACTAGAAGTTCTTGTACCAGAAAAAGCTATAAATAAAACCTTAGAGTAAGAGCCAGGGCCTCAGAATTCAAAGTAATTTCTCTTTCTTTGTTGTGAGTCCTTCCCTGTCTATTTTCCCTTTGAGGTGTTAGGTACTGGGGCCATCTGTCTATGTCTGTCTGTATCCCTCTTATGTGCAATACTTATTCTTCTACACACCCCTCAGTTTTCCTGCTTCTCCTGATTGACCTCTGGTCTTGTCTCGTCTTCTAACTCACACTGGGTACCAGCCCCATGCTGGTCTTTGCCCTTCATTTCCTTCCCATATAGTAAGAAATATACTTTACAACAGCAGTAGGGATGTGACACATGCACACACACACACACACACACACACACATACACACACACACAGAGAGACAGAGACAGAGACAGAGTCAGAGAATAAGGCAGTGTTGCCTGCTGCAAAGCCTAACCTACTCCTCCTTTCTAAGTGTGAAATTAGTTCTACAGAAGGCTACATAGAACAGGTAATAGGAAAAGAACATAGCCAATAAAGAAATGCTCTTACCATTAATTGATGAAACTTACATTCTGAGGAAACATAATGAAACCCCAAAGGCATTAGATCATATTAAATAAGTCAACTTACTCTAGACATTCTCATATCTTCATATAAAGTATGATTAAATTAACGTTATTTTGCCTTTTCAATAAAGTACTTAAAATAGCAGCTAAGCTTAAGTCTCATCATTGAGCTTTCTTGGAACTCACTGTGAAAATCAGGGTAAGCTGCCTCTCACAGAGATCTGCCTGCCTCTGCTTTCTAATTGCTAGGATTAGAGGCTTGMAACATCATGTTTATTCTAAATTTATTTTATTTTATGTATTAGTGATTGTTGGGAGTGTATATTTACAAATGACTGCAGAAGGCAGAAGAAGGAATCAGATTCCTGGAGCTGGAATGGTAGTTGTAGAGTTCCTGATGTGAGTGCTCAGATCCACACTGAATGTTCCAGAAGAATAGTATATGCTCTTAACTGGTGAGCCATCTTTCCAGACCAATAGATTTGGAGACCTGATGATTTCTATGTTCTATTGTACATTAAGTCTGTTTGTATTTGATGATTCAAAGGATTGTCTAATTTTTCAGTCACTGATTCTAAAAGTATCATCAAATGTATCAAAAATAGTTTCTTTAAAATGGTAACACTTTGGGAATTTAATGTGATAAGTTAAGTGCTTCTTTGTTATTTTCTAAATAACTGAATATATGTGCTTTGTTAATTTTGGTTCTTAATCTTTCATTTAAGATTTTGTGGAATATACTATAGATTACATTTGTAAATTTTTAAACATAATCTTTGCTCCCACTCTCATTTTTCTTTTCAAATATATTATTATTTACAAACACAACTTTCATTTTTTGTTAAAAGAAAACTTTAATAATTAATTTCTTTTCCTTGTGAAGCTAGGCAGTAGAAAATGACATAAAAACATAATGTCTCATGAGTTATATACATAAGGAACTGTGAAATGAAGCATGGAAATAATGACATAAAGCTTCTTCTAGAAGGTGGCATTCCCCTAGTCTTCCCAAATGGGTGGAGATTTGAGGATGCAAGGATTTCAGAATGTTTTGTTAATTCCACTGGGCAAGAATAAGACTACTACCACAATTCTTGAGCCAAATTTGAATCTTTATTAGATACTTCTTAGGATAATGGACTCTGGCCAAATTCATACCCAGAATTCCCAGAGAATAACTGCAAACTACATAAGTTAGGTGCTTATAAAGGAAAAGTCACAAGGTTGAATTCTTTCCTCCTTTATCCAATCGGGCACAGCATACATCTTGACATACTTCCTGTCTGTGCACCTCCTTTCCACATGCGATCAGACACATGCTGTGTATTTCAGGCAACTAACCTTGTTTATAATAGTGAAAGTGGATGGCTTGTTATCCTACATGAACAGCCCGAACATTCCAGGAAGTTATCTGCACTTGGGCAAGTGGGGCTTACTTACAGTTCAAGGCATTTTTGTTTTGTAGATCTCCTAAACACAGTAATTAAAATTTAAATCATAGCTTTAGGCCTCACAGTTTCAGCAGCAAGACACAATGTACTGCCAAGGTTTAAAATGATACTATTTTTATATAAAAAAAAAGAAAGAAAAAACAAAGAAAGAAAAGAGATACTTTGTAGTAATGTTTTGTGCATATTCGTGTTTGAATTTTATTTGAGAGTGTTACTAAAAATATAAGACTTAATGCCAATTAATAAGGACTGTTTTACACAGAACATTAGAAGAAACTTCACAAATATATTATATTTTGAAATAAGGTCCTTACAGGAATTTATATTAGTAGCCTTCCATCTATCCAGTAGCTACTGAATTTACAAAATAATACTCCATGATAGACCATGTTATATACAAAGGAAGTAAGGAGGACAGAATGAAGAAGTAAGGGAGGAAGGAAGGAAGCAAGCAAGCAAGGAAGGATATACTACATAGATTTCAAAGAACTATTTAAACAAAGTAGAAGATAGGTACACACTCCCTTGAGTATGTACTCTAGGATGCCTCCCTGGATGCATGCAGAATTCCATTATGCTTTATGCCCCCAATGCAAAAGGAAAAATGATGTGTCTGGACAAATTTACTGAAGATAGAAAGCAACCAATGATAGATTAAGATATGTTAAAAAAAAAGAAATGAGATGAGGTTGAAAGCAAAGATAATTAGGCAGGCATGCAATAGAAAGAACAGAAAAATAAAAGCTACCAAGGGCAATCCATAGACTGAACCAACTCTTTCCTTGAGAATGACCAGTAGAGTCCTGGGTCTAAGAAAAGATTCTGTCTACTCATTCATCTTAACAGCAGGGGACTGGGCACCACAGACCTCTATCCATCTCACCTACATAGACAAATACACAGATACACACACACACACACAAACACACACACACACACACACACACACACACACACACAAACTATACCATTTGTGCCATCTGCTCAGAGTTCATAGGGCAAATTTTGCAATGCCCTTAATGTTTCTTTTCACTCAAGACTCCAAATGACCCCTTAGCACTCAAGTCTACCTCATCTGTGGTAAGTTCCTTAAGACCTTGGATGCCTCCCATGTGATTCCTTGTCTCTCTGAGTCCTACTCTGAGAATCACTATCTGTGAAGAGTCCAGTTTCTTCATGAGCAAAATCTTGTCCCTTCCAAACTGTCCTGTGAGTGTGATTCACTTCCACAAACTGACAAGCATGCTGTTGCCCCCTGAAGATGTGGATGCCTTTGTCATCTTCTGAAGTGCTTACATTTTAACATCAGCGGGCCGTTTTGTTGTTTGTTTTTTCTTGTATCATAAAATATATCTTTCACTTTCAAGTCTCATGCCACCCACTACACATTATCTTGCTCTTGTATTTTGGTGAATTTTTTTTAACTTCAGGCATATTGTCCTTCACTCTAATGTTCTTTGAGATTTCATTGCCCACTAGGTGACTTTTAACAGCCAGATAAGTTCAGTGGACTCCAATATTCCAAAGATCATACCACTTGTATGTCATCTTCCATGAATTTACATATCATCATCACTTCCAATGTCTGCAGTGCTTCAGGATTCAAGATCATAAGGACACTCCACATGGCTCCTTTCTCTGTTGTTCCAACAGTCTTAATAACAACCCTTTATAGATATCTAACCATCAATTCCCTTGTTTTTATCATTCACTTGCTTTGCATCTTTCTTCCTGTTTACTTATCTTAAATCCATGCCTAGTAATTATACTTTGCCATTTATCCTAAATAGTCTTGACCTTGTCTTTTTGCGCTTATTTTTTCCTCCTCAGAACCTCAAGCCAAGATCCATTTTACCACCTACTCTCTCCTGTATCCAAATGTGTTGAAAGGAAGACAGAGGCATACTATTCCCACTGTGACTTCATGTTTACATTTTACCAATGTTTTCTCTTTCCAAAAAATCTAATACATGTTTTACTAATTTAAAAAAGAGAGATTAATCCATTGTTGCTGCCAACTGTTCTTAAATCCTTCCTGTAGACTTCCTGGTCTAGGATGATGCACTCTTCCTGGTCTAGGATGATGCACTACTGATTTTTGATAATGGATAGCCATGTTAGTGCATTTATTTAATCTAAATGCCTCCACTTAACCTGTCCCTTACACATTAATTTTCCAAACATTTGAAACTATTCCTCATTCCCTTTCTTAACGAGTGAACTTGATCCCTCTTCTATGAGAAAACCATGGAATCCAAAAGAGAACTCCAGCAATGACTAGCTTTCTGTGTCCACTTTTACCCAGGGTGCCTCCTCCCTGCTCTCAATAATTTGTTAGTTCTCTCCTGTCCCAGTTAGATCACCTGCTGTTTTCACTGCCCTGAATCACAGTTACAAATGTTATTTTTCTTTTCTTACCTTTTCTTCCTTTGATTTAACTAACCACCACAAAAGCATCAAACTAAATTTCCTTACAGATAGACCTCTACTCCTTCTTATTACAACTTCAAGCCTCAAGTTCACTCAGACCCATCTTTAGCATCTTATTTTGAATTTCTTAGCCTAAAGGATCAAAATTCCTTTTGTTCAGGTCAGTGCTTCATTTTGAAAACACATTCTTACCCTTGCACCTTATTTAAAATATTAATGCTAGCATTTTCTGTCCTTTCATCTGCAGAATGTAAGTCTGTAAGGCAGAGTTTGGTACTGTTTCAGGTATTTATAAAAACAAAACCGTCAGTCCTGGCAATTGTTCATAAGACATGAGTTGAATGAATAAAAAGCCTGATTTTATTTCATAACACTTATATTTTCTACATAAAACAATATGACAACTTTTGTTCTTAGAAGCCAGACTAGTTTTTCTATTTAAATACAAATCCTAAAATATTTCTATACATTTAGGATGATTTATATGAATAATCAAACCAAATCATGATCATTTTCTAATATCTTATTGTTTAGGGAAAATGAAAAAACATATTTGGCTGTGATGTTTGGGTTTGAATAAATGGAAACATGCCATAGATAGATCTGTTTTATACATCCTTTGTGTTGTAATGGTATAATGCATGCTATTCAGGAATGTGACCATACAGAGGAAAACAGCAAGAACCATCTTCCTTAAAATCACTTTACAGTCAAGAATAATCAGTTCTTGATTTAGCTAAGGATATTCCAAAAGATATCATCACTGACCCTCATACCCAGAAATAGAAATACCACATGTTCTTTCTCATCTGTGGTTCCTTGCTTCAGATCTTCAAATGTCAACAGATAATCTGAACTAAATACAGAGAAGGAAAACCAGAACAGTACAAAAGGGTCAAAGGTGGGAATGAGAAGGGGAGTAGCGGGATTCAAGTAAGATGAAAGGAAAAATAATTGAAGTAGTGACAGAAGCTTTAGTTGGGGGGAAGAGGAGGGATATTAATACAGAAGGAAGGTGAGAAAGGAGGGATAAATAACATTAAAGTTGTTCGGAAATCTCTTAAGGAATCAAACTATTTTATATTTACCCATGATTATAGATAAACAATGCATAATAGATACTTATATATGTTATTTTATATTTAAATTATAAAATCTTTCCAAGTAGTGTGCATGAACATGTGTGTGCATACACGTGTGTATGTATGTATGTATGTATGTATGTATGTATGTATGTGTGCAAATAATGACGGAAAAGACGCCATGAATTTGAGATGGAGCAAAGGAATGTGTGGGAGGGATTGGAGGGAGGAAAAGGAAGGGGGAAATTCCATAATTATATTTTAATTAAGAAAATAAGTTAGACACCTTCAAAATAGTTCTGAAATTTTCATTTTAAATCAATTTCTTTTTCAGTGAAACAAGTTTCTATATTGTCATTTTCAGAGACAATGTTTGTTGCTTCTGCCCTGAGCCCCCAGCTCCCTGTCCTCTCTTTCCTGGTCTCTGCAGTAGGATGGAGAGTGATTTGGATGCAACCTGGTTATTTCAAAGGTAACAAAAGTGTTTGCCCAGCAGAAATACTGCAAGTTCTGTGGTTGCCCCCTCTTCTGTTAGTTACTTTTCTATCCATGTCAACAATTTGATAGAAGACAAAGGGTGTTTCCAGTTCTCAAACAACCAATCTGAGAGGAAAAAGGGAAGAATAAGAAGAAAAGCAAAAGTACAAGGCCAAGACACTCCGAGATCAGTCATGTCTCTCTGCAGTCCATCCAGGTCTGCCTGACATAAACTTAAGCACGCAGCTTTGACCTTTACTCACCAGTAAATCTGTGTTGTTATTGCTTTGAAATTACTGTGCATGCCTATTTTTTTAAAGGATTAGATGACCTTTATCAGACAGTAATAATTCTAACTAATTTTATTTAAATAATATTCAAACATCCATAACAGCACCGTTATGTTATGAATGTGTAGTATTTATGCTATTATTATTCTGATCAATATAAATTTCATCCTAGAGTCTGCTAGTGCAATATTATTTTCATATCTTGTATTAATTTGATTTCAAACATAGTTAAAGTAAATAAGAACCACTGAAGTATTTAATACACATACTGAATAGCATGATTTTGTGCAACAGAAAGATTAGCTCAGGGAACTAGTGAGAAAGAAAACAGAACAAAATTAAAAATATTAAATCACAAAACTCTTCCAAAGTGTATGTATGTGTATGTGTGTGTATTTGCAAAGTTGTGAGAATTTCACACAAAACTTTCCACACCCACACATATCAGAAGGCATATATATATATATATATATATATATATATATATATATATATATATCAGATTTCTCTGGTATTCCAAATATGTACTGAGTATATATTTGTTTTGCAACTTAAAAACACTTTATATAAAGCCTATGTATTAGGACTGAGAAAATGACTCAATTGGTACATACCTACCATTTAAGTATGAGTACCTAATTTTGGGTCCTCACATAAAACAAAACAACAAACAAACAGAACAGGCATGATGTCAAATGCCTCTAATTAGCAGGTCTGGGAGGTGGAGGCAGGATAATCCCTGGAACTCAGAGGCTATTGAATCTAGTCAAGTAGCTCAGGCTTAGTGGAAATTCTGTCTCAAAAAAGGAAGGTTCAGAATCATTGACTAAGTAACCCAACCATAGCCTCTGGACCATGTACACTTGAATACTCATGTGGATATGGCATAGAGCACTGCGTATATGCACACATTCACACACACACACACACACACACACACACACACACACACACTATGACAGCCCCATTTTATTAAAGTATTATACTACCTAACTGTGAAGGTCTACTATACTACTTCACAGTTCATGTTCTTTCATCTGTTGCAATTTAGGAGGAAGCTATTAAATTTATTTTGAAAGAGGTGACAATCGAGCAGGAATAAAGGAAATGAGAGAGCTGCTGTTGAGTTCAGGAAGTGTGTAGACAAACTTTCAGTCAGGAAGATTTAAGGATGACAGGTACAGTGTTAGGTATTTTTCTCCACATGGTTATAAACCATTTAGAAGGATGTAGAGTGATATATCTTGAGAAAGTATTTTGTGCCAACATCATAAATATGCAGAGATGAAACCTATACTTTACTCCAGAGGTAAATGGAAGTGCTTTTAACAGTCTGATTGCATAAAAAGAAGTATGTGGACATGGGCTTAAGAGAGGAGGGAAGAGAAGCCATTGGATTGTGAAGACTCATGATGAATGTGACACTTGAGCACATGCAATGTGGTGATGAGGTAAATGAAGACATGATTTCAAGGCAAGAGCATTCCTGAACATAGAAAAAAAGCAAAGAGGCACACTGTCATACTTGGGACTGATGCCATAGAAAGTAAAAGCCAAAGGTCGGAAAAAGACAAAATGTTCATTTTAGGTTGATATAATTAATGAAGAGGACATTAAGTTTCAAAAGCTTTAAGAAATCTATGAGCAAATATCTTGAAAAAGGGAGTGATTATAGTTAAGAATCAAATGTTATAAAGTAGCATCCAAAATAATGGTAATAAGACTCCTCACCAAAGATAAAACTAACTAAATAAAAAATATGTTTCCTTATGAGGAAATTATGGCATGAAATAATAGTTCATGCATAAAATATGCAAATTGAAGACAGAAAGAAATTTCTTAAGATTAAAAAACAGTGGCAAAAATAAAATAAGCTCAAATATATTAAGACAAAATATTTTCAAATATGCAGACACATACAAACACATGCAAACACACACACACACACACACACACACACACACACACACACACACACACATGAAAATTATACCACAGGGAATAAACTTCTGCAAAAAATGTTTCAGTCTACTGCATTGTGAATCATCCTAGATTTGTGTCCTTACTGTGTCATGTCTCCAGAAACAGGATTCTACCCTCAGTGGCAGAGACCTTACCAAGGGCAGTCACTGGGACCACACTGACCAGCCACTCAAAGGGATGTTTCTTATGCCTGGTCCTAGAGTTTTTGTTATCTATGATTCTTGCAGGAAGCACTGTCATCTTGAGTGGCTTAACTTCTATTAAATACACACACACACACACACACACACACACACACACACACACCTATATATACACATACATTTATGTGTATTATATGTAATCTTAGATAAATACCTTGAGGTTTTATCAAACAACTTTGCTGCCAAGAAGGGAGGCAATTAAACAGTCTGACTCAGATACTACAAGTTGACTCAGATACAACAGTCATGAGCCACAACAATGACCCGCATTGCAAGAAATACATAAAAGTACAATAAATGGCATTTACGTGTTGGTGAGCCAAGAGATGTCTGGGTGGAATTAAGGGTCACTTAACAATAGGAAAATGATGTCTGCTACTGAAAACCTAGACATCTTCCTTGGGCTACTGAGATCATGGACATTAGGAAAGATTGTACTCACAGAGACTGTGGCAGGCCACATGGGACCTGCACATGTTCAAGACAGGCAAGGTCCCAGCACTGGGAGAAAAAAAGTGGATGGAGAATCCACCCGCTAATCAGGAAGCTGTTTGCAATTGATACCCACTGACAAAGGGAAACTCAGTTTTTCCTAAAAACATATTAGTGTTAATATCGACCACACTCCTGAGCAGACTCCATACCTAGGAGTAGTTTGGCCAAACTATTGTTTGTTTGTTTTTTTCTCTGTGTGAGCTTATTTTTCCATTTTATTTTGTGATGTTTTCACATTTTTGTGTGGCTGTTTTTTCTTATTTATTTGCTTTGATTTGATTTTCATTTTGTTTTAACATTTTTTTTTGGACAGGGCAAGATCAGGGAGTTGTGTGAATAAGAAGGTTGGGAGAACCTAGGAGGAATTGACGGAGGGGAAACATGATCAAACTGCATGAAAAATAAATGTAAAGAAAAGAAAGAATCTACTGTCACTTTACCTGAACAGCATAATTCCTAATTACACTCTAAATTGTATCTTTATATGGCAGAGAACTGTAGCTACCACTTATCATCAAAAAGTCTCCCTTTATATCAAATGGAGATCATCACAAAAAACTAAAAGTGGACACAGTATACCTATCAACAGACTAATGGGCGCCTAGCCCTAACTCATAAAGGACATGACTCTTTCTGCATCCATGAAGCAGGGAATATTGAGAAAGAGAGCACAGAAGGACTGGAAGTGTCACATGATGACACAGAAAGGACTATATAAACAAGTCCATAAGGATGGAAATATAAATGGACATGTTCAAGGGTAAAGAGAAGAACTGTGGATTCCTATCCCTAATTAAAGAACCCCAGGCAAATAATGATTCCTAGGTGAATAAATAGCCTCTCCCAGGAAGGAGCCCCCTTATCAGTTGTCCCAGGTAGACTGGTCAAAGACGAAACCATATCTCAGAAACAACAAAAACAGACTGAGAAGTTTGTATTTATATATTTGTGCATATATGCCCCTACATATATGCATGTAACAATAATAGAGACAAGAGGCTATTGAATTGAGAGTTGGGGGACTCCAGGAAAGGAGATGGAAAGAGGGTAATTGGGAGAGACTGGGGGATGGTGGGATATCATGCAATAATTCAATTAAAACATAAAAAATTGTGAGAATCTTCAATAAAAATCACCAGACATGCCAGGCATATCCTATCATTGAGGAGGAAAAAGCAGGTGGATTTCTCTGAGTTCAATACAAGGCTGGTCTACAAAGCAGATTTCAGGACAGCCAGGGTTGGTTACACAGAGAGACACTGTTTGGAAAACCAAAACAACCAGAGAGAGAGAGAGGGAGAGGGAGAGGGAGAGGGAGAGGGAGAGGGAGAGGGAGAGGGAGAGGGAGAGGGAGAGGGAGAGGGAGAGRGRGARAGGGAGAGGGAGAGGGAGAGAAAATCAAATACATCAAATATATTTTAACAGTCAAGTGTCTATTTGTTATCTGTTTTTAATAACACATCAGCACAATAGGATAAGCATCTCCCCAACATGAATTTTTAATTACTCTTGACTACATAGGATACCAAGAATACATTGGATAATTGAAAAGCAGCCATAATTTAAATGAATTGATACATTGAACAAAGTAAAGAAATTTAAAAAGCTTTTAAAACATTACTTTTTTTTTTAATCCCTCTACCCCGCAAATCAGGTCATTTGTGTGAACAGGAGTCTATGATTAAAGCACATATCCTGGTCTCAGGATTCCTCAATTTAATCTTAGTCATGATTTAATTAGGTGCATATTATGATCATTCTAGTAATTTGACAATTTTTGTTCTTATTTGGAACATGTGACATACTTAGTATAAGATGAGTAAATACCTATGGCCTCATTAAAAGTTAAGAGACTTCACATTTTCCAACTAATTTTTAATATAGCAAGGATACTGCATATGTGAAAGTTAAAGTAAATAAAATCCAAGCAAAATTTGTATCTAAATTTGAACCTCAGGGGCATGTTCTTTACCTAAGGGGTAGTTCATTTGTAAGGACACATATAGCTCATTTTCACTGTGTTTATTTTAACTTTATTGTTCTTCTATGGGATCATGTAGGATCATGTAGGGTCATGTAGGGTCATGTAGGATCATGTAGGGTCATGTAGGGTCATGTAGGGTCATGCAGGTTTACCCATTACGACACTGGCATGCTTGGTAGACACTCTAGCTGCTTCTAGTTTTTGATATTATGCACACCATGGCATTTATCATGAGGGCTTCTGTCTTCTGCACACTGGCAAGTCTCTCTCTCTGGGTTTATAGCCTACAACTGATTTATAAGATGTAAAACTCCTTCATCTTTACTAGGCAATATCAATAAATATTCTATCATATTTCCATAAATCTATAGAGCTACAATGAAAGAGCAAGCATTTCTTTGAGCCACATCTTTCTCTTTGCCAGACCTTGAAAACTCGGCAAACATAATGACTAAATGGAACCTGAATGCCAGTTTAATCTCAATTCCTCAATGTATATTAAGTTTGAAAACTTTCTTTAGCAATAACTTGCTTGTACAATTCATTTTCCCATTCTCTTTTTTTTATTTATTCTTTGATGTATATAGCACACAATCTAACAAATATACAAATATCTGTATATTGCTTTTACAAAGTTTGTCTGCGATTATTTTATCTATAAATATTTTATACATTTTTAAGATTTAATCATCAGCGCTAAAATTTGATTGTGAGTATAAATGTTGATTATTTTTTAAAGTTTTTAGTCTTGTTTTCTTTCCGGGTGATAGAAATATAATGCTGAGTCTTTTGGTCCAACTCTTCACTAAGCAATTCAATTATTCATAATTAGTTCATTTAGATGTTTTAGTTTAAAATGTGAAAAAGATAGTTTTATTTATTTTTCAATATTCTATTATTTAATAAGTATGTGCCTGTGTCACATACTTATTATAGAGTCCAACATACCTCTGAGGGGCAAGTGAAGATGATTACAGGAAAGATACAGAAAAAGATTCAAGACACAGATGTGGGAAGGCTGCAGGTCTATACCACGCCAGCAATGAGAGCATTCCTCATGGTCTTTTTATATTGCAATGCCATGCCATGGGAAGCAAAGCCACAAGCTAACAGAAACAGTGTTGCTAAAATGTACACAAGACATCTGTTCCCATCACAAAAACCTCTCTGTTCTTTCCACCAAGGTCGATAAAATCTTCAGTCCCTACCCTTGAGCATCAGGTGCCCTCCTATTATCCTTCCATGCCTCAGCAGGCCAGGAAATCTGCCAACAGACCCTGACCTGGCTTGACTCTGCCTGACAGGCAGACTTTCTCTCCCTCTCTCCCTCCCTTCCCTTCTCCCTCTCCCCCTCTCTCTCCCTGCCTCCTTCTCCCTCTTCCTTCCCCCTTCCCATCCCCTTCTCCCCTTTCTCTCCCTTCTTCAGCAGCAAAATGGTTCCAGACATGCCTGCAATTAAATCTAACATGCTTTAGACACACTGAGTTGTTAAACTTCCTGTTATTTTCAATCCTGCCTGAGGCTTTGTTTCTGTGTTTCTGACTGAGTTTCACCTATAGCACCTTCATCTCTGCAATTGTGGAATATTTTTCACACCCAGGCAAGTGTCAGGGGCCCAGCTGTAGTTTGCTTACATTTTTCTTTCTTGTTTATAATATGTACAGTATTATTATTTACCCTCTAAAGTTTTCTTGAGCCCAGTGGTAAAAGGGCTTTCCTTTTGTAGGTGGTTTTTAAGCTGCCGATTCCTACTGAACCATGGTTTCCAATTGAATAGTACTTTTCCTCATATTTCTGGTCGTCTTAATTTAATTAATGTCGGTGATGGAATAGTGGTGATGAGCACTTTGCAGCATCTCTTTACCATGTTTGACTCTGTGCCTCTATAATATACTTTTCACATTTTTCCACAACTTTATTTTTTCCCCTCACTTATTTTGTTGTGATGAACCCTGCCAGAGAAGAGTTTATTTCATTTTTAGTTATATTTAATTGTATCTGCTGTGGTTTTGATTGTTACATTTGTATAATTTAATTAGTTAATTGTTATAGTTTTATATTTCAATTTTCCCTATTACTTTTTTATTAATTTTATTAATTTATAAATTTTATTAATTTATTCATTAATTTTCAGTGTCCCGCCCATGTGAAATGTCCACATTTCCTTTCTTTTCTTTACATTTCTCATTTCTTTTCCTTTTTTCATTTATTCTTCTCTTAGAAATTATCCTAGCTCCCCTTCATCTATTCTTCCAGTACCTCTCTCCCCCAGATTCATCTCTCTCTAGAAAAGAGCAGACCTCCTGGTGATACCAACCAAATGTGGCATAACAAGATACAATGTGACAAGCCACAAACCCTAATATGAAGGTTAGGCAAGGCAAACCGGTAGGAGAAAAGGGGTTCCAAAAACAGGCAGAGTCAGAGACACCCCACCTCCCACTGTTTGGAGTCTCACAAAAAGGACATCTTAACATATTTGTAGAGGAACCATACAGGCTGCATGATGGCCTCTTTAGTCTCTGTGAGCCCCTATGAACCCTGCATAGTACATTGTATGGGTTGTGTTCTCCTGGTGTCCTTGACCTCTATGGCTCCTATAATCCTTTCTTCCATATCTTCTGTAGGGTTCCATGAGCTCTGCCTAATATGTGGCAGCAGATATCTGCAGCTCCTCACAACTACTGCCAAAGGTAGTCTCTATGATATTGACTGGTCTAGGCACCAATCTATGAGTATAGCAGACTCATTTCATTGACGGTTTGTTGTTCAGTTGTGTTTGGATCTACCCTAGGTTTTTGGGCTATCTCGCTTCTTGGCCTTGGACATCCACACAATGTTGAATGTGGCATGCCTCTCATGGCATAGGCCTTGTTAGACCACTCCCACAAGTCTGAGATAGTAAATAAAAGGTTTTGTGGCTACATTAGTGTTCCAGTCCCAACCCTGGGGGATTTTCCAGGTTGCAAAGATGGCTAGTTCAGGCTCTGAGTCTTTCATTTCTATTAGTCCTTGTTAGGGTCACCAGTGTAGGTTTCAGGAAGTTTCGATTGCACTAGGTTTCCACATTTATCTAACAAATGCCCCCAATTCCAGCACCCCTCTCTCTTCCTCCTCCTTCCTCTCTCTCTCTCTCTCTCTCTCTCTCTCTCTCTCTCTCTCTCTCTCTCTCTCTCTCTCTCTCTCTCTCTCTCTCTCTCTCTCTCTCCCCCCCCCTTGTTTCCATTCCACCTGTTCTCAATCTGCCCACAAAATATATTGTATTTCTCCTTCTGAGAGAGATAGATATTTCCTGCCCTAGAGTCCTCCATGTTACTTAGCCTCCCTGAGTCTGTGGATTTTAGAGTTGATTATCCTTTGATTAACAGCTAATATACACTTATAAGTGAGCAGATATCATAATTGTCTTTCTGGGTCTGGGTTACCTCACTCAGGATGATTTGTTTTGTTCTAGAACCATTCATTTGCCTGCAAATTTAATGACGTCCTTCTTCAACAACTCAGTAATGCTTCATTATGTAAATGTACCACATTTTCTTTATCCATTATTTGGGTGAAAGACATCTAGGTTGCTTTCAGATTCTGGTTATTATGAATAAAGCTGCTAATAAACATAATAGAGTAAGTGCCCTTGTGGTAAGATGGAGCATCTTTTGGCTGTGTGCCCAAGACCTTAGCCCTATATTGGATGTGGAGTTAATGGAAATCTTCCCATTCTCTAGGTTGGTTTTCTGTCCTAGTGACCATGTACTTTGCCTCCCATAAGGTTTTCCATTTCATGAGGTCTCATTTATTAATTGTCAATTTTAGTGCTTGTGCTATATCCATATTCTGTGTAAGAAGTTGTCTCCTATGTCAAATATGTGTAAGGCTATATTCCCTACTTTCTTTTCTATCAAGTTCAGTGTATCTGATTTTATGTTGAGGTCTTTGATTCAGTTGAACTTGACCTTTTTGCAGGAGGAAAAATATAGGCCAATTTGCATTTTTCTACATACAAACATCTAGCTTGACCAGCACCAGTTGTTGAAAATGCTTTCTAATTAAAAATCATGTGTGCATAGGAGTGTGGACTTATGTCTGGTCTTTTAATTCAATTCCATTGATCAATGTGTCTATTTTTATTCCAATACTATGCAGACTTTTAAAAATATTTTCTTTTATTTTTACTTTTTTTCATTTTCAATACATTTCCTCCACAATTTTCCCTCTGTCCACTCCTTCCAGTATTCACCCTGCCTGTCCTCTATGCCAGGTCCACTCCTCTACTGTGTCCATTCAGAAAAGAGCTGGCCTCTCAGGGATATCAATTGACCTAAGCATAAGAGTGTTTTTATACTAGTGCTCTGTAGTACAGGGATGATGATACCTCCAGGTGTTATTTTGTTGTTCAGAATTGTTTTAGGTATCCTGGGTTTTATGTTTTTCAGTATGAAATTGAGTATTGTCTTTTCACGATCTGTAAGAATTGTGTGAGAGTTTTGATGGGAATTGTACATGAATCTGTAGATTGCTTTTAGTAGGCCTTTTTACTATGCTAATTCCACCAATCCATGGGCATGAGAGATCTTTCCACGTTCTGATATCATTTTCAATTTCTTCCTTTACAGACTTGATATTATAACCATACATGTCTTTCATATGCTTGGTTAGGGTTATCACAAGATATTTTATATTGAGGCTATTGTAAAGGGGTTATTAAAAATTTAAAATGTTTATTTTTATAACACATTTCTTTTTAAAATTTTTAATTTTAATTTTATTTACTTTATTATGTCAACCTTAATTTTACCTTCCATTACTCCTTCAGTACCCCATCATTCCTCCCCCTATCCACTCCTCCTGATTTCCCTTCAGAAAAGGTCAGGCCTTGATGCATATAAATCAGCCATAGCATATAAAATTTCAGCAAGACTAGGCACCTCCTCTATGATTAAGGCTAGAAAAGGCAATGCAGTAGTGGGAAATGGTTCCAAAGATAGGCAACAGATTCAGAGATATCTCCTTCTCCCATTGTCAGGAATCTAAGAAGAAGACCAAGATACACTCCTGTAACATATGTGGAGTGTTTACATCAGTCCCACACATGCTCCCTGGTTTGTGGTTCAGTCTCTGTGAGCCTCTATGGGACCAGGTTAGCTGATTTGGTGGTTTCTCTTGTGGGGTCCTTGACACCTGGCTCCTCCAATTGTTCCTTCCCCTTTTCTGTGAGATTACCCATGCTCTACCTAATGTTTGCCTATGGGTCTCTGGGTCTCTGCATCTGATTCCATAAATTGCTCGGTGAGGCCTTGTTGATGACAATTGGACTAGATGCAAATCTTTGAGTATAGTAGAATACCATTAATAAACATTTTATTGACTTTTTACAATTCATCTTTGGTTCTATTATGGATCTCTGAGCTATCCAGCCTCCAGCTCCTGGCCCTCCGGACAGTGTAAGGGATGGGCTCCCTCTCAAGGTATGGTTCTCAAGAAGGACCAGTTATTGTTTGGCCACTCCCACAACTTCTTCCCTGCCTTTACATCAGCACCTCTTGTTGACAGGACAGATCAGAGGTTCAAAGTTTTGTGATTGGTTCCAATCTCTCCACTGGAAGGATTATCCATTTACAAGAGATGGTCTACCTAGACCCTATGTCCTCTATTACTGGGAGCTTAGCTAGGGTCACCCTCATTGATTGCTAGGAGTTTCTATTGCTCTACATTGATAGCTCATCCCAGAGATGCATTTCCATTCCAATGCCTTTCCCAGTTCTTGTTCCCTCCATCAGCTGCTCCCCTGAGTGATGAGCAACTCAAGTCTAACAGAAACAGCTTTTCTAAAACTAATGACAAGACACATTGTTTCAGTCTGACTTGGTAAGTTTCATGGCATAACTCATCCCATACTCAGTAAAATTAATTACAAAAAGTGTGAAAACTAGGTGGTAATAAGGAAGAAAGCAATTGTAGGAGCTGCAGGCTCAATTGAACCAAACATTGATGTTGTCATTACGGAAGAAAACAGCCAGCAGACATCTGATCATCATAGAATTCCTTTCCTTATTAAAATTTAAATTCAGTTTGGCTTTCTGGTTTCTCCAGATTTTTGTTATGTATAAAATAGATTGTAACACATCTATATTTTCTAGATTGAAGGAAAATAATAGTCTGACATAGCCTTTTCCTTTCTTCCTGGATCAAATACATACATACATACATGTATGCATATATACATACACACATACATACATACACACATACAATATATATGCACATATGCATAAATAATAGCTGGTATACACTTTATTTCTAGAAATTCAGCTTGACCCTTTTCAAAACTTCTGTACATATTTATGACCTCTTTTATTCAATGATATTTTCAGTTCATCCTATGTCCTATTTCAGGGGAAGGGATAGTTTGTAGTGTATGGATTGAATGTAGCACCTGATTTAGACGAAGTAACTCTAAAACTTTGCTACTTTCCAAGTCTTATTTCCACCCATTCCCCAAAAAAATATATTTGAGAAATTCTACTGATATTTTTTAAATGTTGAGTAAATAAAGCATATATATTTATATTCATGTATGCATATGTATAGTGTTTCATTCTGTAATACAAAAGCAATTGAAAAAGAAATGAAAGAAGAAATCCATAAGTACATGTAAATAAATGCCAGTGCTTTTTTCTTAAAATAGTGGTCACAATGTATATTTTAATAAACTCTTCAATTCCATTCATTATAAGAGCAGCATTAATAAAACATGTGAAATGTAGATTAAGAGGGAGACTATTTTTATACAAACATAAGCACATATACTCAGGAATATAAAATTCAGACTGTTTCCCATGTCATCTATTTTTTTCAGAAATTTCCATCATCCATGGATCACAACATTTTAATTTTGTCATATAGATTCCACATTATAGCCTCAATCTGCCTGTTCCACACTGGGTTAGCGCTACTCTCTTATGCCTACTGCATGAATATCAATGCTGGGATGTTCTGCATGTTTCAATACATTGTATGTGTCAGGATCTTTGGATGCTGTTTCTTTTGCCTGTTATATACCCTCCTTATTTCTCATGGACAGTTCAGACTGTGTATGTGAGCCCTGAACATTTATCACAATCTCTATTATACCTGCCTTGCTTGAAAAATCTATAGGTGAACATAAAATGTTTCTAATTCCTTTGCCTCTCATGTAAGATTAGTGAAAGTACAAAAACTGAGTTAATAAGGTTATCAGACAGGAAGAGTATGTGTAGCAGCATATAAAATACTGCTTTCGTGATGGCATGAAGGAAGCTTTCCGATGCAGGCAGCCTCTATACTGCAGCAGTGTGACATGACTGTAGTGAATGGGGACAGTGGATTTAAGATGAACAAGCCCTTTTGATGATGGCGCTGCTGCCATACTTTATGAACAACCCGGTCCTACAGTGTAGCCTTAGGAAGCTTTTTGTCAACAGACTGGAATTCTTTGATCAGGGAGCTCCATGATTAAATGACACTTAATGGTCTATTGAAAGTCACATTCTTTCTAAACAATCTAGAAATGAGTCTTTGCATAAGAAGCTCTATCAGCTTGCTAATGACTACAATATGATTCAGGTGATAATGCACCTCATTCAATATTGTAACAAATTACTTGATTATCTTTTGTGTAGACTTACTACAGAAAAAAAAATTATGGTGTTGCCTTAATTCTTATCATTGTAGTTACTAGTCTGTAGTGATTGGTGTCCTTTAAAATATTTCCCCCAGTGGTTGATAAATTTTTTAAAAGTAAAGTGTATTTCATGTTTCAATAAGGGAAAGACTAAAAAGTAAGGATATATAGAATTTACCTAATAATGATACATGGTCTTGGTTATATACTCAATCCAACCATGGGACAAGGTCTATAGACATAATTCTCTCAATGCCTCTTTTTCAAATTTTACAATTTTTTAAAATTTATTATCAAACAATAATGCCCTTGTTTTTTCTCCTCAAATGAATTAACTTTTTAATTTAATATTTTATTAAATTATTTATTTACATTCCAAATGTTGCCCCCATTCCTGGTCCTCCCTCCCAGAGTTTTTCAACTCCTTACTGCTCCACTTTGGCTCTGAGAGCATGCTCCCTCACCCACCCGCCCACCTACACCTCACCCCCACCAGCTGGATATAAAAGTAACTCAAATCATAGCCTTGCTTTACACACGTGAATTATTTTATTTTGGCACTATTGTGTGACACTTTACTAGGGAGACAAAAACAAATATCTGCTAATTTCATATTAGTCACTAACGACAGACTTAAAAAAACAATTCAGTCCAGATATAGTTTGGTGAACCAATGAGTTTATTGGTAGTTACTTACAGTAACATGGGTGAGTCACAGGCAAATTCTTCTCCAAAAAACTATTGCCGTCATGGTTGAAGACTCCCAAAGGTATAGTAATCGAACTCCCGGCCCAACCTAAAGACAGCTCCATGTATATGTATTCACCTCCCCAATAACATTATGTTGCTTCTGTGACCTCAGGGAGGGTCTTGTTCTCTGAGATGCTTGAATCTTGAAGCCTTCTGAGTTTTTAAAGTCTTAAGTGCCACCTTCCTCTCTCTTGACCTAAATGAATGCCTCAATCCAGGAGAAACCATTATACACAAATATATTCAGATGTCTACAGTAAATTGTTTATCATTTAAAAATCATTGTGCCAATAGAAAATCATCACCTCTAAATTGTGCGTGGTGATGTGATGAAATCACAGGACATGGGAGAGTAAAGCTGTATGAACACTATAATTCCTGGACGGCATGGGCTACTCTACAAATTTCAAGCCAGCATGGCCCTCAAATCCAAAGCCAATGAAAGAGGAAAAAAATATGCTTATCTAAATTCTCATAGTAGATAGAAGTATTTCAATAAATTGATTTAATCATGCTGCAAACTCTATGCTATAAGTTGTATTATTTCCATTTCACAGATGGAAAATGAGACTTGAAGAGTGTGTGCAGTTCAACAAGAGTGCTGAAAGAGCTAAAATAATAGTTTTAAAATAAGGCTAACTCAGATTTTCAGTGTTCTTAATTATTGCAAAATATCTTGCATAGACAGATCTGGGGTTTCTAAGGCAGATTTACAAACATTGCCATTGAGAAAGAAGATCTGAAGTGTGTTTCCCTTTTGCTCTTTATCCTTGGCTCAGTGAGAATTTTATGTGCTTATTTAATAGGTCTTATTTAAGCACATTTAACATGTGTTTATTTAATAGCAGGATTCTCTAAAAATTCTTGTCAACTTTGCGTTGGCAATGGATTTGTTTACTTTGTAAATGCTTGAGTGTAGGGAAATTGGAGTAAATCAGGTTATTAAAAATTCTCCATGTTGATACCTAATCCTCACCTGCTCTCATCCTTTGTATTTTATCATCTGGCTTGCTTTCAGCAGATTCTTTTTATTAATTTTCACTATAAAGAAACATAATATAATGGTTACATAGAATGTTAGAATAATTCATTATGATATTCTAGCCTTAGTTTTATGCCTACTAAGCTTAGAAGCTATAGGCCTTGATACAAGATACAAACATCCATGACGGAATTTCTCTGTGAAGTGAGAAGAATAAAAATTCCTATCAAGTTATCATAATTGGGAGGAATCAATGAGTTGATGGAATTCACACAAATAAAGTACTTATATTTATACTGGTTAAAATCATGGTGCAAGTAAGCAAGAATGTGATTGATAAATAAATAGTCACAGTCAGAGAATGCTGCTACCAACTAACATGCTTCCTATCTTGCTTAGACCTATTTGTTCCATCGTTCTTTGTTGTGGTTCAGTTACTGTTACAACACAGTATACATCAAAGAACACTATATATTTCTGTATGACTAGTTTCTACAGGGAAAAAAAAGCAAAGCATGAAAAACAAAGAAAAGATAAAAAAGGAACAGGAAAAGAAAAATCACAACTTTTCAGGGGACTAATGCTTATTCCTCATCACAGGAACAGATCAGATATGAATGTATATCCTACAACAGGACATATAGGTACTATATATTTAGTTTTACAGCTTCTATGGGAGAAACAATACAAAGCAAAAGCTACAGGTGCCTTGCAAAGAAGCAACAATACTCGTATCCTGTCTCCTTGCAAATCTCTGTGTATAACAAGTTATTAGTCCAGAGGATTGAGTTTGATTGTAATAGTTATCTTGGTATGTCCTAATCCAAAACTAAATTCAAGAAGAAGTATATGACAACTATACCTTTTAATAAAAAGGTGTTTACACAGTGTTTGGATGTGTAAAACATGCATAGGCTGAAGTTGGTACTGGTTGGAGTGAATGGAACCTATCAGAAACCAGAGTGCATGTTGTTTCTCTAAGAATACATATATAGTTAACCATGATTTCAACTTGATAACTTTAAAAATGTCAGAACATAAGTAAAACTTAATATCCAATTCTTGTCATGACACAAGTAAGATTTGATAGAGATTCAGGAAAAATTATCATAGAGTACTTTTTTGGTAGTTTAGCGCTTATATGTTATGCCCTTCCCCCAACCTTGAGCAGGCTAAATAGACCTTAAGTATTTGCCACAGCTGGACCTTAATGACCTAGGTGGAGCCTTCTTCCTTGTTGTACCTGCAATTTCAGGTTTGCTTTACAACATAATCCAGCTGAAACAAAGCAACATAATTCAGCTGAAACAAAAAGATACAGTGCTGAATATTAAACTTTGAGCTTTGATCAGAAACTTTGTCTTGGCTTTATCCTTCTCTCATGCCCCTATCCTTTTTCATTTCCAGCCCCCCTTTCAGGTAACCCAGTTCTCCAAAGCTGCTGGACAGCTACAATATGTGATTAAGCATATTACTACACATTTATCAGAAGTACAAAATTAACTGTTAAAACTATCTTTTATGTTTAATTACTACAAATTATTTTTATGTTACTTGATGCCTACTAAAACTCTGTCTTCTCAGCAACAAATGATTTATATATTCCTACCAAATGCAATTACCCACTGGAAGAATGTGATCATGCATCTTAAAATCCAGTCTAATATATAGAAGAGATTTCTAATTTTATTTCATAGTTTTAAAATTGTCAGGAAGTAAGTATCATCCCTTATATAGTATACATCTAATTTTGTTCCATAGTTAAAGAACACAACAATGTCACTGATATTCCATCTAGTTTATTGTATTAGATCTCAATCTCTCTCTCTCTCTCTCTCTCTCTCTCTCTCTC
>BDUI01001135.1:46518-58640 GCA_002335545.1 Apodemus speciosus
AAAAAAAAAAAAAAAAAAACCATGGTCATTTCATTAGATGCTGAAAAAGTTAAAGGTCTTGGAAAGAACAGGAATTCAAGGCCCATACCAAAACATAATAAAAGCAATATACAGGAAACCAGTAGACAGCATCAAACTAAATAGAGAGAAACGTGAAACAATCCCACTAAAATCAGGGACTAGTCAAGGCTTCCCTCTCTCTCCATATCTATTCAATATAGTACTTGAAGTTCTAGCTAGAGCAATTAGACAACAAAAGGAAGTCAAAGGGATACAAATTGGAAAGGAAGATGTCAAATTATCACTATTTGCAGATGATGTGATAGTATAATTAAGTGGCCCCCAAAAAACTCTACCAGAGAACCCCTACAGCTGATAAACAACTTCCAAAGTAGCTGGATATAAAGTTAACTCAAGAAATAACTTTCTATACTCAAAGGATAAACAGGCTGAGAAAGAAATTATGGAAATGAAACCCTTCACTATATATTCACAAATAATAACCAAACAAGTGAAAGATATGTATGACAGGAACTTCAAGTCTCTGAATAAAGAAATCGAAAAAGACCTCAGAAGATGGAAAAATTTTCCATGCTCACGGATTGGCAGGATTAATACAGTAAAAATGGCATCCTGCCAAAAGCAATATACAGAATCAATGACATCCCCATCAAAACCATAACTCAATTCTTCAGAGTTAGAAAGAGCAATTCTCAAATTCATCTGAAATAACAAAAAAACCCACAATAGCTAAAACTATCCTCAACAGTAAAAGAACTTCTGGGGGAATCAGTATCTTCAACTTCAAGAAGTACCACAGAGCAATTGTGTTAAAAACTGCATGATTTTGGTACAGTGACAGGCAAATAGATCAATGGAATGGAATCAAAGACACAGAAATGAACCCATACACATATGGTCACTTGATCTTTGACAAAGGTCTACAACCATCCAGTGTAAAACAGATTGCCTTTTCAACAAATGGTGCTGGTTCAACTGTAGGTCAGCATGCAGAAGAATGCAAATTGATCCATTCTTATCTTCTCTACTAAGCTGAAGTCCAAGTGGATCAAGGATCTCCACATAAAACTAGACACACTGAAACTAACAGAAAAGAAACGGGAAGAGCATTGAGCAAATGGGCACAGGGGAAAATTTCTTGAACAAAACACCAATAGCTTATGCTCTAAGATCAAGAATTGACAAATGGGACCTCATAAAATTACTGAGTTTCTGTAAGGCAAAGGACANCACAGGGGAAAATTTCTTGAACAAAACACCAATAGCTTATGCTCTAAGATCAAGAATTGACAAATGGGACCTCATAAAATTACTGAGTTTCTGTAAGGCAAAGGACATTGTCAAAAGAACAAAATGGTAACCAACAAATTGGGAAAAGATCTTTATGAACCCTATATCCGACAGAGGGCTTATATCCAAGATATACAAAGAACTCAAGAAGGTAGACTCCAGAAAGTCAAATATCACCATTAAAAATGGGGTACAGAGCTAAATAAAGAATTTGCACCTGAGGAATATCGAATGGTTGAGATGCACCTAAAGAAATGTTCAACATCCTTAGTCATCCGGCAAATGCAAATCAAAACTACCCTGAGATTTCACCTCACACCAGTCAGAATGCCTAAGATCAAAAACTTAGGAGAAAACAGGTTCTGGTAATGATGTGGAGAAATAGGAACACTCCTCCACTGCTGGCGGGTTTTCAAGCTGGTGCGTATACTCTCGAAATCAGTCTGGCCATTCCTCAAAAATCCAGGCATGATACTATTGGAGAACCGCACTATTCCACTCCTGGGCTTATACCCAGAGGATTCCCCAGCATGTAATAAGGATTCATGCTCCACTATGTTCATTGCAGCCCGATTTATAATAGCCAAAAGCTGGAAAGAACCCAGATGTCCCTCAATGGAAGAATGGATACAGAAAATGTGGTATATATACACAATGGAGTACTATTAAGCCATTAAAAACAATGAATTCATGAAATTCTTTGACAAATGGATGGAACTGGAGAACATCATACTGAGCGAAGTAACCCAATCACAAAAGAACAAACTCATGGTATGCACTTCCTGATAAGTGGATATTAGCCTAGAAGCTTGGAATACCCAAGACAAAATTCACATATCAAATAAAGCCCAAGAAGAAGGAAGGAGAGGTAACTAACTGGTCCTGGAAAGGCTTAGTGCAGCAGTGTATGGGGAAATACCAGGACAGGGAAGGGGGAAAGGATGGATTGGGGAACAAGGGGAGGGAAGAGGGCTTATGGGACTTTAGTGGAGGGGGGAATCCAGGAAAGTAGAAATCATTTGAAATGTTAATAAAGAATATATCAAATGAAAGTCTAATGTCCTACTTATTGGTAAACTATACTATGTAAATACTATTTTTATGATTTACATAGTTTTTTTTTAAGAAATAATTTTTTGCACAAAATTACTTTCTTGAGATAGGCAGGACTTGAGTACCTAGGGATCATTTGATGTGTATTAAGAATTAGCTGTAACACCTAAGTAGGGTTATCTGCTAGTAGGATATGAGTCATTATAATTATACATATTTGTGAATGTTTAACAAACTGTAAAGGTACTGAAATCAGGGGTTCATAATCCTGTTAATAGTAAATGTAGGAGAAGCCATTAGCTTACTTCAAGGGAATATAGACTAAAGAGCAAATATGGCATATACCTATCAAAGACCACAGCGAGTTATATTTGTGTGGTTCTATTAAAAGAAATAAGCAAATATTATAAAATATTTCAACTAATCAAATTGAAGTGTAACACAGGAGCTGTGAAGTCAATATGGGCAGATGGAGTGCCCCACCCCCACTACCTCTTTGCTCTTATATCAGTCTCAGCCTGGCCTTTGGGTCCAGGTGACTGTCTAAAGAAGCTCACAACTCATGACATTCCTCCTTTTTCACTGTGTTTTTTATTGCTATCCTCACTTAGTCAAAAATCTTCCTTAAGCTCCAAGATGTGACTTTCTAATTATTTTTAAATTTTCTTCTCATAGCCATGCAGAAAATGTGCAGACAAAGAACAGTGGGGTTCTGCTCTTCATTTTTTGCCTGATTTCCTCCCAGGAATATTCAGAAATTTATGTATTTTATCTCTATTACAAACAATTTCTTTGGATGTGAAATGGGTGATCTGAAATTGATGTCTCTATAACCTACATGATGTCTCTGGGTTCCTAAATGTTTAATAAACCATTCTTATAATGTGAAGAAGAGTTATAGTAAGTGATTAAAATCCTGACACTAAATACCATCTAGTTCAGAGCTTTGCAAAAGTGTCATTTTGGAGAAATGTAAGCATCCACATTTAGCTCCCTAATGCAATTTGAGCAAAATGACAGAAACACTGATTCAATACCATTACTAAATTGGTTTGTCCTTAACCTCCAGCGTAGCATTCCATTAAATTATACACTTGTTTGCAATATACTTGAAAGTGAGTTTGCAGAAATAATCTTTGTAGAATTTAATTATAAACCATGTATTTAGCCATATAGCAAAGTATTCTTTAACATGGAAACTTGGGCTTGCACACACACACACACACACACACACACACACACACACACACACACACACGAGAAAAGTTGTCCCCTTGCCTTGGCTCTGCCCATCATTATCTGGATGTGTTTTTCCCCTGCTACAACTTCTAAAAGGCCCTGTAAGTATCAACTGAAGTTTCACCCACCCTCTAATCCTCTATACAACTTGATATGATCTTTCTCCTTCCACCATCTCTGCATTCTGCCTTCTGCTCTGCAGAATACTACTTCTTTCCTGGCCCTAACTGTAAGACACCCTTTCCACAACCACTGCACAATGCAGTGAAGACTGGAGCGGTCCTTCCTTCATCACTCAGTTAAAGACTTGTGACCAAGGTTGTCATTAGCATTATGCCAAGTTTTCTTTGGATTCTGCTTCTATCTCTTGTCAGTTCCCAGGATATCACTGTGAGATCTCAGGTTTGCTGCTTATATTTTTATCCCCAGAAGGGAAGACTTTAACCTGATGCTTCAAGAATTTGGGACAGCATTGTGGGACAGTGAACCATTCCAGGAAACTTGGAGGCCATCTGTCATGGCCTCATCACTAGCCCTTGGACCCCCGGGACTTCATTCGCAAGTTCTCTGTACAGTTCTCCTGGAGAGAGTAGAGGCCTGGAAGTCAGGGAACCCCGGCTTCAGCTTTCTACATCTGAGACTGCATCTTCCCATCCCCTATGCCGGAGGAGCAATCTGAAGCCCAGCACCCTACTGCAGAAGTGCTGGGGAAACAGAATCAAACATTCCCAATGTTTTGCCTCCCCAGCAGTATGTCCCATATCCCAATAGCAGAGCAGAGCACCGACCAACAAGCATTTTATATCACATTTTGTTCAACTTCTCTATGTTGTCTTTTGCATATGTGTTTTCTATAATTATGATGACATGTTCCAAAGCCATTATCTACATAATATAAAAGTACATGAGAAAATCACTCCCTTCCTGTTTTACTTTTATATTCCTATACTTACACACAGACACACAGACACACACACACACACACACACACACACACACACACACACACATTTGTGTTTTGGAAATCAATACCCAGATATATAATTATATAATTTAGATATAAACATAGCTACTAGTTCTTTTCTCGGGAAATACCTCAGGCTGTTCCCCTCCATTTATGACCTGAGGTTCATACTGCTAACATTCCCTTTCCAGGGTTTACTTTAAAATCTGAAGGAAAAGTCTGTTGTTTTAAGTAACAAGACAATATTTTCTAAGACTTCCAAAGTCCAACTTGGTAAATGATTGCGTTTATTGGGACTATTCTTGGGACCATGGGTGAGGGGTTACTTACAGAAACATGGCTGCCCCAATGGCTCAGGGTCTAAAGTTCCAACAATCTCTTCCAGTTCCAACAATCTCTTCCAGGTAGCTCATTTCATTAGTGTCTCCTCTATGCAAATTAGCTAATTAGCTAGTCATAGACACACAGTTTATTGCTTTAGTAACCTTGGGGAGGGTTCCTTGAGAATCTTGTGTTTCAGCTTTTCTTGTCATGTGAAGTGTATTTGCTTACTGAATCTTATGAATCTCCCCAGTCCTCAGAGGGAATGTTCTAATTCAGAGGAAACTGCTAAACCAGGAGAAGGATGTTTCCTTCTTTGTCTTTAACTTTGGCCTTTATATTCTCAGGCATTATATGGTTTTGTTTGTTTGTTTTACAATGGCATATTATTTCTCCCTCATGAATATTTACAGACACATGAATATGAAACTTCATGATGAATAATAAAGATAACAACATCTTTTCACAGATAGAAATGACTAATTTTTTGACAACCCCTATGAAGTTAGACAAGAAAATTTAAAGGATGGTTTTATAGCACCTTTATATTTACATGTAAGTTGAACAGCATGTAGAGACACTTTTCTTTTTTAAAATATATTTATTATTATATTTATGTATGAGTACACCATAGCTGTCTTCAGTCACACCAGAAGAGGGCATCAGATCCCATCAAAGATGATTGTCAGTCACTATGTGGTTGCTGGGAATTGAACTCAGGACCTATAGAAGAGCAGTTAGTGCTCTTAACTGCTGAGTCATCTCTCCAGCCCCATGTAGGGACATTTTTATGTAATATCTATTCTCAGCATGCATTGTGTTTGTCATCATCAAATAATGCCATCAGCAGTTTTAAACATTGAAATTACATACATTCCTCACTTATAAATATTTTGATAGCAGAGAATGAATCAATTCATCTTAGAACATTATCATATTATGGAGTTATAGTTTGAATCTGCTTCCTCCCCTACCACACAAAAATACTTGAACACTTGGCTCCCCAATGATAGCAATGTTTTGGGATGTACTGGGGCTTACAAGACTCAAGATCCAGGTATTGGATAAAGGTCAGTAAGGGTGAGCCTTTAAACACTTTACCTACAACCTGTTTTGGTCCTGCTTCTATATTCTTGATCTGACATATGGTTCCAACATCAAAGACACTGTCATGCTTTTCCCACAATGGTGGACTGAAACCATGAACTAATAGAAAACTTGCCTTCTTTAAATTGATGTTTCAAACTCCTATGTGAAACACTAACTGGAATTTGGAAGAAGATTCTTTAGGGGTGGGATAAGGAAAGGGTTAGAGTGGGAGGAAGAAAATGAATGTGATCATAAGTCACTGTATATCCTCATGTATGGAATTCTCAATGACGCCTTGAAAATATGATAAAACGGGTATCATATACTGTCTTAGCTTGGGTTTTATTGCTGTGAAGAGACCATGACCAAGGCAACACTTATAAGGAATATGTAATTGGGAATGGCTTACAGTTTCAAAGGTTTAGTGCATTATCATTAGGCAGGAAGCATGGTATCGTGCTGGAGAGAGAGCTCAGGATTCTACTTCTTCATCCAAAGGCAGTAGAAAGAAATAGGTCTGGATTACATTGACCAGACTTAAGTATAACTTTAAAAATCAAGGCCCCTTCTCTACAGCAACAGACTTCCTCTAAGAAGGCTACACCTCCTCTTACTAGTGCCACTTCCCATGGGCCAAGCATATTCAAAGTATCTCACATAGTCAAAGTATAATATTCCAAAGTTCCCATCAATTCAGTAGTTGGACATTTTTACATTTTGGGACATTTGCATCTAAAGATTTAAGTTTCAGTTAAGGAACTATTCATTAAATTGTTGCCTGACCACAAAAGACACAATGTAGTTCTGAGGTCCTTTGGACATAATAGTAGTTGTTTGGTTTTAGTGCCCCTTAGTTCAGACCTCCTGGCTCTTTATAGCTCCTTGTGCTCTCGATATCAGAACTCAGACCAATCCTAGCACTCTTTGTATGTGAAGGCATGCTGCTTAATGGAAGGTGGTAATTGCAACTTTCCCATGAGATTGAGCTTGCTGCTCACAGCCAGGCAAATCCATTGCAACCCTTTTCTTACACATACTTTTGCACTAAATTCTACCAACATTTGTTTTTGAACAGTTTCTTATTTGTAATCAGATCTATCTTATTATGATGAAGTGTCTGAGATAACTTAAAGCTATGGCAGTTTTACTTTGGCCCACAGTTGCAGATGTCTAAGTCTCAGATCACTTGGGTCAGCTTCATTTGTGTGTGGCATGTTACCCTGCAAAGTACTGGGATCATAGGACAGAGTAGAGCTTCTCACCTTATGGTGAGCATGCATCTTGGAAACAAAGGGAGTTAGAGAAGTGATATAAGTCTCAATATTCCCCTCAAAGCACTTCGGTGGTGATTAATCTCCTCCCACCAGACTCCTTGTTTTTAAACTGAGCAATCCAACACAGATTTTGAGGGCTTTCAAAAATTTAATTATAGAGCTTTGTGTGTTTCTATGTGAAACATATTGCTATCTAGTCAGAAAGCCCATCTAGATAGTATCTCTAATACCCCATATTGCATAAAAACAATGCAATTGTTTGTATTTTAAAAATACTTCCAAATATTACTAAAAAGGACAAACATGAAACTTACCATTCATACATGACTGTAATCCCACCACTTGAAAAGTATGTGGAGACAGGAGGGGTCAGAAATTCAGGCTTATCCTTAGCTACATAGCAAGTTCTAGGTTAAGCTATATAAAACTGTCTCCAATAAACAAACAAACAAATAGGGCTGACAAGAGCATTATAATAYACAAAAAGCTGAGATACATGTATTTTCAGCAGATATTTTTTCTCTTTATATATTATACTAATTGTTCATGGGTATAAACAGGAAATAAAGAAATTGTATGCTACAATTTAAAGAAAAAATCACATTTCTCAAATGTATATTGATAATTTGTTCCTATATAGTTCTCACAATTGCTAGATGTTCCAAATAATTATAGCAGAATGAATTAGAACCACATACAACTTTATAATAACTTATCAAATATAGCTATATTAGTGTTTTACATCACAATCATTTGCTACTAACAAAATAGACTTGTATATTATATGTGTTATATCATTTTTGGTGATCTCTGATACTGATACAGTTCATTAGATGAAAGTGTTCCCAAACTTCGATTGATTAAAATATTCAATGTTCAGAATATAATGTGGGGAATCTTATCTCATCCACTTCAGGTTGAAATTATTTCTCTTGTGAAATAATTAGCAGACTCTTCCTTGTTTGTTTTTTCTTTTTTCTTTTTTTATTTTTTGAAAGTCACACAGTCCTCCATTTCTATGAGTTCTTACATAAATATCCAGAAGGAACAATTCTATAACATAATCAAATGAAGTCCTGTAGGCTGTCATAATTCATATAATAAAACAGAGTCTTACTCTAAACTTCAGAGATACATCTAATGGTTCTAATGGAACTTTCTTGTCAGTGTAGAAAACCTAAGAATCATTTCCAAACAATTTAGCATTTTCTCACTGGTGACTAATTGTAGAGCTCTTAATACAAATTAGAGGGAATTGATATTGAACATATGTAAGCTTAGAAGTTTTGTGTCTTTTCATTCACCTAGAACGTGCTCCTATATCAGAATTTGAGAGTGTGTGTACCTTTAAACACAAGGACACTCATTCACATTTACTTTCACACTTACGTTTGGTCCACCTACTTCTTTTATTTCATTTTACCACATGCCAAACTATATTAAATATTTTATAAAACAATATCCAAGTTTCTAGGTTTTCAATTATTTGATCACTTTTCCCTTACTATTATTCATTAAATCCCACATTATTCATAATCATAGTCATATGTTCTTTCTACTTTGTGTGGAAACAGAGAATCATGGAGCATGTTGCTAAGCTAACAGGAAGAACAATAGGGCACATTTGCCTTAGGATTTTGTTTGGGTAACCCCTTCTTCACTTGACTCTCTACCAACCCTCCATTGGGTCATTTCTTCTAATCTCACTTCCTGGATGACATTTGCCAGCCCACATGATTTAAATGTGTCACTTCCATTTCATCTTCAATAGTATGAGCTCTTCTTTGTCTCATCACTTAGTAATATCCCACAATTCTGTTCATGTGTAGACAGATAATTGGAGGATGGATATATTCTAAGCACCAAGAACTTGGTCATAGCTCACTATTACTAGGTGTTTGTTGAATAAGGACATATTCATTTTCCCTTGAAAAAGCAGTCATAAAGATTGTTGCCTAGTTCATTCAGAGTTCTAGAGCTCAGAAGATGTTTCCTGGTTCTGGAATTCAGCCATCACTTATGTGACTGGGATCAGAGGATCAATATCCACCTGCCTTATAGTACCCAAGCACTCTCCAGAATGACCAATGGGACACACGTAATTTTGCTTTGTTGGGGCACAGTATTAAAAGAAGAGTGGCAAGAAAATAAATGTTTCCTTTGATAGAAAGCAATACTGAGGAAGACATGTTTTTAGAAGAATAAACTGAAGAAAGTTTTCTTGATATAATTTTTATTATGTTTATTTATTCTGGCCATGTTTGCATGATGTATGTTGGAAGTGTGTGTTAGTGTGCCAGTGAAAGTCAGAGAACTACTTGTCTTTTCACCATAAGGATATCAGAAATTTAAATCAAGTTCTTAGGTTTGGTGACAAGCACCTTCACTCACTGAGCCATCTTTCCAGGCCAAGAAGCTTTAAAGTCCATCAGTGGTACATTAACTACATTTCAAATCCACACAAGAGTCCTCTGAACACCTCTTGTATTATGTGATGAATTCTGTTCCTCAAAATTCGCACACTGAATTTAAAACACCCAATACCTTAGAACATGATCCT
The DNA here is from genome assembly GCA_002335545.1 of Apodemus speciosus. Taxonomy (NCBI): domain Eukaryota; kingdom Metazoa; phylum Chordata; class Mammalia; order Rodentia; family Muridae; genus Apodemus; species Apodemus speciosus. Next base: position 56,330 of record BDUI01001135.1, read on the forward strand.
ACCATGAAATAAATTGATCTTTAAAGATTCAATTAAAGACAAGGGAGGGCATATCCTCTCTCTGCCTACAAGCCAGTCTTACAGATGTCTTTATATGAGGAGGTTAGGTCCCAGGCACAGAGAAGATCTGATTCTCCAAGGCAAGGAGGGACTGCAGAGGGAGTCATGTTGTCTGTACTTCAATACTAGACTTTACCTTCCAGAAAAAGAAAAAAAAAAAAACAGAAAATAAATTGCCTTTGTGAAAGTCTACCAACCGTTTGTTAAGTTTTATGATAGTCTAGAGAAGAAATTTTACCTAGAAAAGAGCAGTAGAGACAGACTAGACCCTTTCCTTACCACTTGTGTTTGTGACACAATTTAAAATAAACTAACAATACGAAAGCAATGTATCAATGCCCTGTACTGGGAGAACAAAGCTGGAAATACTGCATGAATGAATGTTTCCCCAGTGAGATAGCAAGAAGTTAGAGGAATAAAGTAGAATGCAGAACAATATATTGCAAACATTTAAGAAATTATCAAATCATAAAAAGATAAAATGCTTTTTAAAGTATTTTGAAATATAGTTTAAAACACTTTAAAATATACTATAAAATACACACCTGTATGTGTGTACTTGTTCATTGACTTGAAATCACTAACTATGTAGAACTACAGGGGAGCTCTCTTTTAGGCAATATTGCCTCATGTCTTTCTTCCTCCCCTTTTTGTTTTTAAACATTTATATTATTAAAGGTATTGGTGCATTTAGTTTTATCATAATAAATATAAACTTTACTATAAACATGCTTAACATCAGAAATGGAAATGGCAGATACTATTACAAGTGCCATTACATAAATTGGAATTTACATCTATAAAGTAATTTGCCTAGACACAGAACTTGTAGTGGTTGACTAGAATTTGAAACCTGGACTGTATTCTTTATGGCTGTAGGTGATGTAACCTGTGACAAATACACATCCATCATCCATGGATGACCCAGTTGTTCTACTCACTAAGATGTATTATGTTTTGGAATTCTGTACAAATCTGGCTGGCCTTTTTCAATATATTTCTTGGTCTTGATGCTAGTTCACTGGGCTTCACTCCCAATCTGTTATAAAATGCCCTGGCTTTTAGAACCAGTTCTCCTCTGTAATTTGTCTTCTCTCACCATCTGGTCTCCAGTGAGGCCACCGATGGCCACCAAGTGTGATGCTTGCTTAAATGTGAGTGGATAATGAGAACAATTATGTTACCGTGTGGGCAGTAGACAAGAAAGCCTCTGCCATGGCACAGTACCTCCTAGTCCATCATGGAGCGTTTTAAATACATTTGCATTATTTTTAATATACTCTATTTGGGGAATAACATAATTACCTTTTTCTCCTCTAAGGAAAAAATGGGAAAAAAACAACTAAATAACACTAAGAGTTCCTGATATAGCAGTTCACAGTGAAAGAAAAGAAAGCAGAATGAGAAGAGATAAAGGAAGGAGAAACAGGGTCATGTCCCCGAGGATGGCAGTCAGAGTCTCAGAACAGACTGCTGTGGTGAGAATCTCCTGTAGTGAAAAATAATGAAGAAATACACAGCCCTCCAGAGCCAAAGCAGACTCACAGGCAGCAGAAAGCACACTGGCACTGTTCATGATGGGGGAGAACCAGAGTGAGAATTTAGTTATTTTTTGTTGTTGTTGTTGCTGTGAACTTTCTTCTTTTAAAATATATTTTCACATGTGGACAAATCACTTGAATGAATTTAAAATATTTTGTAATTCTCTGAGCTAACATGAAGTATCAGATGCTTAAATCAGAGTCAGTGGAATCCATTATTGTAACATGGATGAAGTAGTATTAATAATGCAAATATCAGTATCCATAGGAGACAAGAAATGTTAGATTTTTGAGGTCATTGACAAATTTCTCAGATCCTACTCTTCTTTGTGAATATTTGCCTTAAAAGAAAACAGAGTGAAAAATCTAGATTAGATTCTTCCCAGCAACAAAATTTGAATTATCTGAAGAAAATATGCCTTATGGGAAATGATTTGCCCATTGCTTACAGAAGTTTGTAACAGCAGCAGCAACAACAACAGAAATCTTCAGATAAAGAACCAGGACAAATAGAATTTTCTGAAAGTGGTTAGCATGTAAAGAAGCCATATTAGGACAGTAACCATACATTTCACTCATGTCTTATGAAGAACATTGTGTGAGCATATGAGCACAGAAACAGTTGTCTGCAGAAATATCAGGTTTTGCTTCTTAGCTGTGGAATCAATTGAATTAACACCCAGCATTACCTACACTGGTACACCACAGTC
>BDUI01001135.1:71142-108651 GCA_002335545.1 Apodemus speciosus
CAAAGTTTCTGTAAGGCAAAAGACACTGTCAAAAGGACAAATTGGCAACCTACAAATTGGGAAAAGATCTTCACCAACCCCACATCTGTCAGAGGGTTAATATCCTATGTATACAAAGAACTCAAGAAGTTAGACCCCAGAAAACCAAATAACACTATCAAAACATGGGGTACAGAGCTTAAGAAAGACTTCTCACCTGAAGAAATTTGGATTGCTGAGAAGCACCTTAAAAAATGTTCTTCATCTTTAGTCATTAGAGAAATGCAAATCAAAACAACCCTGAGATTTCACCATAYCATTACTTTTAAAAGGGATTGCCTCCTCATTACCCAGGCTAGTCTGAGGTATTTTACCAGGTCTACAGGAGCTGCTGAGCTTTCTTTGTGCTACCGTGCTAATCTGATGCTCTGGTCCTTGTTCTGCCTGTTTTGTTTACTGACCCTGAGGTGAGCAGATATGCTGTGCCAGACCCTTGAACCACTGTATACTCATCACCCCAGACATGAAAAGTAAAATACAAGCCAATCACAGGGCAAGTCCTTCAAAATAAGCCAAAGCAAATCTTCTCTTCCTATCAGGTTATTTTCTCAGTGTTTACAGAAAACTGACAAGTGCATCACATGCTGCTTATCTAACTGCTAGGATTTTTTACATCTTCAGTCATTTCTTTTCCAGACACCTAACTTTCCCAATGGGTTTGACTTGTATACTCTAACACTGATCAGAAGCACAGATTTTTGGGAAGTGAATTAGGTCCTCATCATGCATCTTTCCACTGTACACTTTGTATGTAACAATGCTGTATTTGATGCCTAGCTTTCTAACTGTCTATTTATATTTCTATTGACTTCACTACTCTGAAAAGCTTGTGTTTTGTTGTGGTTTTTGCTCTCAATATTTAGTACATTACGATTTGCTAGATGAGATGTGTCAGTATCTCCAAGAGATAGCTTTTCTCTCTACTTTCTAGTTTGAGAGGGGTAGAAAAGCAAAACCAAGATAGAGGCAACAGCCATATTCATCATCTCAATTATGAGCACAGTTCCAGTAATTGGACTTATGGGTAGAGCTGATGGCCTTGCCTAATGTCAGACTTCCAATCGGCACGGACGTGCCAATCAGTCTCAGAAAGCACCAGGCTGTGGAGATCACTGCAAACTTGTAATGAGAAGGAGCTGAACAGCACTGGCACTGTAGTAATTGAGCATCATTCACAGAGTGAAAAGGTCATGAGTGCACACTCATTAGGAAGACTGGACCACTGCATGCTGTGACAAAAACAACACCCTGAAACCTGCCTCTAGGAATAAGAGTTGAAACATAACACATCAAGAAATGCAGGTATTAGATACAAGGATGCAAAGATGTCATCAACATATCATTTTGATACGTTGTTCTCATTTAAAATGGCTATTGATACATTAAATATTAATTTGCTAAAATGACTTTTACTCTCTACATAAATTGAATTTCATCGATGATTATTCATGTATAGCAAATGTAACCTTCCAGGAGGCTTAGGTTGATGGCAATTATTTAATTTTAGGCTTCACTGTTTTATTTATTATTTTCCCTCAAACAATGGCCTTTGCTTCCTATGGAGTAATAGGAAATTCAGTGAACAATAAATTAGTTATAAAATCCTAAAATTTTAAACATAGCAACCCACAATCTGCTTAGCAACAGTCTAGGATGCTAAAGCTTAATTTTGGATCAGTTACCCTGAAGGCGCTGCAGAATTAATTTTTTATATTGCAGTACCTTAGAAAGCTGCTGGTGCATGTCAAAAATATTTTTTGCCATCCCAGTTATTAAATTTTTCAGAGCTTCTTCAAGGATCAAATCAAATGTGCTTTTTATACTTGACAATATTTTTATTAAAAAATAGAAAGTTTATTTTTGATTATAAATAAATAGAACAGTTGAATATAAGAACCAAGTTGCATGCAAAATATTTAAACACTTAATTTTATTATTTTTAATTATGTGCACTTTGTGGTATGTGCACGAGTTGAGGTGTACCTAGGTCTCCCTAGAGCTGGAGTTTAGGTTGTTGCGAGCTGGCAGACATTGATGCTGAGAGCTAAACTTGAGTCCTCTGCCAGAGCAGAACAACTCTTAACAATCAGCCTCATCATCAGCCTCATGAAATTTAAGGTATGTCACTTGATGTCATATTGGTGTATCTCATAGTTGGAAAGTGCATTGAGAACTGGTTAAATGAAAGTGATTTGTGGTGATCTGAATGAGAATGTCCCATACACTTATGTGTTTGAATACTAGGTCCTCACTTGGCAACACTATTTAGTTACATTCAGGAAGTGTAGCTTTTGTGGAGGAAGTATGTCACTGGAACAGACAGGCTTCGAGGTTTCACAGCAGCATAGAATTTCTAGTTCACACTCTCTGCTACGTGCTTATGGTACAAGTGATTGCTGCCGCAGCCACCATACCTACCTGCTGCCAGGCTTCCCCTGCCATGATGCTGTGGGAATCCTATCACAATCCAAATGAACTCTTCCTTGGCTAAGTTCTCTTTTCACAGTAAGTAACTAACACACTATTTTTATATCATTCTCGAAACAGGAAAATTGAAATCAAATTCTTCATTCTGAAAGTCTACCACACATTAAAGGTGGATGTCAATAACAAAAGAGAGAAAAAATCAGAAATTCATGGAAGCTTAAAAGCACGTTACTGAGCCAACATTGGGCAAAGAAATAATATTCCACTGAGTATTTTACCATGTTTTTGTCATAAATTTACCAGATGGAAAACACCTAATGTGGTTCCATTTTCTGGTTATAGTGATTAGAGTAGCAATGAACATGCAAGTGCAAGTATCTCTGTAATAGGACACATAGTCTTATAGAAATATACATCATGGTGCTACTGCTGGATCATATAATAGACTTATTTTAGTCTTTACTAAATTCATAGAAATATGAAAATGAGGATAAAATATAACAAGATAAATTTGATTGGCTTTTAAAATTCTAAACAGCATAATGCATAAAATAATTAAGATGATGCCAAAATATCACAAATTAACAAAAGTAAGATCATCTATCAGTATCCTCTCTGAAGAAAATGATATGTTTCTGCACATTAACAAATAACTGCAGTGTCTCCAAACTAATGAAAATGTTGCTGGAAAGAGTCTACATGCTGCTTAACTGTGCAATGCAATAATAATAACACAAAACTTTGTGTGAAGAAAGTTTGTAGCATTTTTTAAAAAGAATGATGTTTTTCCTAACATATACAACAAGCAAGGTTATATGTAGTTTCTAAGAAAAGGAAAGAAATGGGATGTCAATTGATTAAACAACATCATAAGAAGCCCATTTGGGATTTTATCATAGAAAGTAGAATCTACTAAAAGTACAAATGTCTCTCTTTAAAGGAATTTACTATTCATAGCTATTGCTATTATTCAGTTAGAAAACCAAAGCTGAAAACATTGAAAATAATATTCAAACATTTCATCCTTGTATTACTGAGCATGACATTCCACTGGTTCTAGGAGCAGAGTTTGGTGGAAAGCATTGGGAACGATGGTCATCTAAAGATGGGTTAATGTGTTCTTCTTACATTTACGTTGGTTCATATCATTTACTCTGCCTAGTCTGAAAACAATTAGAGTTAATTTTTCCTCATATGAGTTTGCTGTAGTACACTCTTATCCCTTTTCCACGGTGTTCAAAACATTAGTTTTAATTTCTAAAGCTTTAGCAATGGATTGTTATTAGCCTCTGTATTCTGTCAATGAGATACATCCTCAGGCAGTAACTCCTAACCCCTCACTCAGCAGACAGAGGCAGGTGGATCTCCCATTTCAAGACAAGTGGAATCGTATGTACATCACATAGATTATATGTAAGTTCCAGGCCAGTCCAGGATACATAGAGAGACCCCATCTTAAAGAAAAATGCCATGCATGCCTGGTTTGGAAAATTATAAGTGGGCAAGCAAAAAAGATACATAGAAGAAACTGATAATATTATGATAGCATTTGGCCAACACACAGAAATAGGCACTTAATCCATTACTACCTTCCTGAGGTTTACATGGGTATAGATATTTCTGTTGTTTAAAATGATTTTTCACAGATTCTTGATACTGTTTTTTCTCCATGAATCACACTAGAACTACAATTAAAAATAAATTGAATTCTCTCAAAATATGGTTTTATTTGCTCCCTTGTATTATTAAATACAAGTTCTGAGGTTTATCCCGTTGTGATTATAAAACGAGAAAGAGGCTAGAGAATATGTTGTTGCATTTTGGGGAAGGGGGTGCCTCAGTGGGCCCATGCCAAGGCTCCCCTTCCTCCTGAGGGACCAGACAAATACTGGTATAGTATAGAATAGAGTTTATTCAGGGCTTGGGGAGGGGAGTTAAGGGGGTAGTAGAGGTAGAGAAAGGCAGAGAGAGGAAGAGAGTAGAGAAGCAGAGGTTGGCCATGACCACATGGAGAGAGGGGGGAGAGGAGGAGAGCCCAAGATGGGGCAAGAGCAAAGCTGAGAGAGAGAAGAGATGTAAGAGCAGTAAAAGAGAGGAGGGGCTAGAGCAGCCCTTTTACAGTAGGCCCGGCCTACCTGGCTGTTGCCAGGTAACAGTGGGAAGGGGCATACATGGATGTTGCCAGGTAACGGTAGGGTGGAGCTTAGACAGAATCCTAACATTCCTCAGTTTTGGTTTAATTAAAAAAAAAAGAAAAAATTAAAAAGAGGTGACATTGAAGTAGGAATAGGGTCATTGTGATAACATATCCAGTGTTTAAGCCACCTGCAGCTGCACTTCACTGTGGAAACACTAACATGTCTATCATCCTACTGTCGTAGTTTTGATTCATTTTTTCTCTTGTTGTTATAAATGGTGCTAATCAGCATATTGCTGTATTTCCCAGTGCACAGCATCTATTTCTCAAAGACATATGTTTAAAGTGTCCATGGATTCAACTTCCATTCCTGTGTGCTTCTTCTATATGATTCTCCATCCTACCAGCCATCAATCGGGGTTCTTATTTCTGTCATCAGTGTGTGTGATAACATCTTATTGAGCTTTTGATATATACTTGTTATTTATTATGTATGGGGAAGGGGCAGTGAGCATACCAGAGTAATTGTATGGAGATCAAGGATAACTTGCTGAAACTGGTTCTTTCCTTCTACCACGTGGGTCCATGCACTAGTAAATCATCAGCAAACAGCTTGGGTTCTAGTTCTTTCAAGTAGCTTCTGCCTTCAAGTCTGGCAAGGAGCTTCTTCTGGGATTCTGCCCCATGAAAGTCACTGCACATTGTCCCGGCAGCTCCTTGTGTTCAACCTACCTGCCAGCAACACCATTTAGCAAGAACGTGAAAGACAAATCCAGTCAGAGCAATAACCCCATATGTGCAGTGAGCACTATGCGGTCATGTTTTTCTCCACTAACCAAGGACTACACATAGCTCTGGCTGCATGTGTAGCAGAGCACATCTGTGTCAGACATCAATGGGAGGAGAGGTCCTTGGTCCTATGAAGGCCTGATAGATGCCCCAGTGTAGAGAAATCAAGGACAGGGAGGTGGGAGTGGGTGGAGGAACACCCTCATAGAAGCAGAGGGAGGGGGATAGGACAGGGGCTTTCCAGGAGAGGGGGAAACAGGGTACGTGGATAACATTTGAAATGTAAATTAGTTAAAATAAAATTAAGAAAGCAAAAAATAAAAACCACGTTTAAGATGAATTTTAGACTTACCCAAAGTGAAAAGTAGTTCTGTTTTTCTATATCCCCATTACTGTCATTGCTTTTATCTTAATCATTAACCACACAACACCATGAAAACACAAAGTCTTACATTGGCAAAACATTAATTATTATCCTTGTTCAAGCTTCCTCCTTTGACCATTGGTGGCATTTGTGTGGTAAAGATTTGATCCAGACTCCATCTTCATTTACTGGCCCTAATCCTACGATGTTCCCACGAATGCTGTTTCTTTACTCTCTTTTTGCCTTTCATGAGTCTGAGTCTCCTCAGAATGGTGAGTAGATACTAGAGGATGATGTCTTGATATCTATTGCTTTGGTCTTGCACTATTAGACAGAATTTACAGATTTAGGACCAGAATGCTGTCAGCTGCTGCATGCTGTGTTCAGTGAATGTCAGGGAGGCAAATCAAAGTGTCTTTATCCAGCCATAATTAGATGATTTCAAAGAGAAATCATCTGCCAATCCTTCCTTTGTAAAGTTACTATTTCCCTCTATTACAGATAAGTGTCATAGGTAGAAATATTTTGATGGTGCCCTTGCATACAATTTTCCTCATACTTTCATTAAATAATCTTGGGGTCATTAACTCTTTTCATCTGCAAATTATTACCCAGTTGTTTGTATAATAGTGCTTTTCCATTTCTACCATTCAACTCATATTGATTTACTGAAATTCTTCTGTAAAGGTGGTGCTTTTATGTTCTGCTTCTCTACTTATCAATTTAATTAAATCTCCATAGCAGCATATATTTATGAATAATTTGTTTTATTTTGTTTATTATAAGCCAATACTAAAATTTTCTCCTAAAAGTATGTTTATGACAACATGGGTGTCTATATGGTGACTCCTGTACTTTATTTTTTTTCCTTTGGTTTTTTGAGACAGGGCTCCTCTGTGTAGCCCTGGCTATCCTGGAACTTACTCTGTAGACCAGGCTGGCCCCAAACTCAGACATTCTCATACTTCTACCTTCTGGGTGTGTGTGCCACCCCTACCATCTAACCTGTGTTTCTTTTAAATATATTTCCATCATCTCCAGGAGATTTTCTTGAACTAGTATCAGAATGTTTCTGGGCAATCATGTCCCTTCTGTTCCCTATCCTTGTACTCAATTTCTGCATACTAGAGTCTGGGACGAAAAATAAGCATCTCTGCAGTTATTTCATTGTGTCTTGTTGTGCCTGCTGACTGGCTGGGAAATAAATTAAACATGTTCATGAATCTGTATGTATGAATATGTAAACATAGTCAAACATGAGTTCATGCGTATGCTTTCACTTGCAGTCCAATATCAGAAGTTCATTATACCCTTTTTTCCTCATTTAAAAAATATTTTTCAATGATGCAAATGGGCATCTCAGATTCACACTAAGTAAATATATTGCTTATTAGGTTTTAAAACACACAGTTTATAAGATTCTAAACAAATTCCCATTTGAAATATACTGAGAACCTAGAATATAGGTTCTAGATTCAGGCTTTGTCATAACAATTTTAAAGCCCAATCAAATACTATGTTACGAAATTACTGTAGTTAGTTTCATCTTTCACCAACCATTACAGTAGATTACAAGGCTCACTCATATTTTTCTTTAACGGTTACTTCTTGGATTCAATTTTAAATTTCTCCCGTAACCCATTGTTTTCAATTGTTTGTTTAGTGTCCATAAATGTAAAGCATTTCATTAAGTCCCGTTGTCAGACTGTGAATAGTTTACAATTCATCTTTTTTTTGTATTTCTTTTGTCTAGATAGGCAGGTACGTTAACAAAAGCAATGAGTCACTTTATGTTTTAGGTAATGCTATGTACAGGAATTCATGCCAGCTAAGGTCACAGATTGTTTCCTCATCCTTACAGCTTTATATATAAGCACCATGATATTAATATGTTAGTAGTGATTTGGGCACATGGACATTTAGTTTTCTCCAACACTCTGTGATCACAGATGAGTTATAAGTGAATGAATTTGTGAATACATATTTTCACAGTTTACATATTCATATTCAGCATAATTGCTTAGAACTAGATTGCTATATTGAAGGATTTTCTAAACTACAAGTGTCCAGATTGCTCTATCAATGCATTTCTAGACCAAGAATATCTTGTAAGGCCTTTCACACTTATTAGTGAACTGCCATTGTGAAAGTAATAGTTCTCAAAGCATTGTGTTGGCTAAATTAGTTAGAAGGCTGAAAATTCAGGGAAGTAGATACAAAGAATAATTAAAATTATTAAAWAATTTCACTTCTAAATTTGTATAAATGGTAACATAAGAGCTTAAAATAGAAAGAAGAACACTCTACCATTGCTGGTGGGATTGCCATCTGGTACAACAACTCTGGAAATCAGTCTGAAGGTTCCTCAGAAAATTGGAAATAGATATACCTGAAGACCCAGCTATACTACTCTTGGGAATATACCCAAAAGATGCCCCACCATGCCACAGGACAACGTGTTCCACTATGTTCATAGTAGCCTTGTTTGTGATAGCTAGAAGCTGGAAACAAACCCAGATGTCCCATGACAGAAGAATGCATACAGAAAATGTGGTTCATTTACACAATGGGATACTACTCAGCTATTAAGAATTAGGACATCCTGAGTTATGCAGGCAAATGGATGAAACTGGAAAATATGATCCTGAGTGGGGTGACTTAGTCCCACTTGTCAGGGAGAACAAAGCAATCACAAGAGGGGAGGGAGRGAGGGACAGAGTTTGGGTTGTAAGGAGTGGAGGGGAGAGGGGAACCTGATCTGGTATTGGGTGATAGAAAAGAACTGAAGCTCTGAAGGCCAGCAGAAAGTAGGGAAACAGCCAATCTCAGCAGATAGAAGGTGGAAGGACCCTCCAGAATGCACCAGAGACCTGGGAGGTGAGAGACTCTAAGGACTCAAAGGAAGGGAACCTTAGATGAAATGACCAACAGTATGGAGAGGGAACTTACAGAGCTCACCTCCAGCAGGAAGACAGGGCATCAAATGAGGGAGGGGGTTGCCATCCCACAGTCACAACTCTGATCCATAATTGTTCCTGTCTGAAAGAATAACAGGGATGGAAATGAAGAAGATCCTGAGGAAAAGAAGATCCAGCAACAGGCCCATAGTAGAATCCAGCTCAATGGGAGGTCCCAAGGCCTGACAATATTACTGAGGCTATGGAGCACTCACAAAAAAGGGACCTAGCATGACTGAACTCCAGAAGACCCACCAAACAGCTGAAAGTGTCAGATGTAGATATGTGCACCAGACCAAGGGACAGAAACAGCTGACCCCTGTTGTTGAATTAGAGAAGGCTGAAAGAAGCTGAGGAGAAGGGCAATCCTGTAGGAGGACCAGCAGTCTCAATTAAACTGGACGCCCGAGATCTCTCAAACACTGGATCACCAAACAGGCAGCATACACTAACTGATATTAGGCCTCCAACACATATACACTAGAAGACTGTTGGGTCTGTGTTCATTCAGAGATGATGCACCTAACCCTCAAGAGACTGGATGCCCCTGGAAATTTAGAGGTCAGGTGGAGTGGGGGGTTGAGTGAGGACATCTCCATGGAGACAGGAGTGGGGAAGAAGTATGGGATGTGGAACAGTTGGAGGGTGGATAGGGGTTGGGGGGAATAAAATATGGAGTGTTAAAAAATTAATTATTTTTTAAAAGAGCCTAAAATTGGGAATAAAATTAAATAAACTCCCAGCATGCATAGTTTTAAAGATTTTTTGTCTCTCTTTTTATTGATTATTTTTATTTAAATTTCAAATGTCTCTATTTTCAGTTTCCCTTCTGCAAGCCCCCATCCTACCACTTCTTGCTTCTATGAGTGTTCTTCTCCACTTACCCAGCCACTCCTGCTTCACTGCCCTACTATCCCTCTACACTGGGTCATCCAGCCTCCACAGGACCAAGGGCCTCCCCTCCCATTGATGCCCGATAAGGCCATCCTCTGCTACAGATGCAGCTGAAGCCATGGATCCATCCATGTATACTCTTTGTCAGGTGGTTTGCTCCTTGGGCAGTCTAGGGGGTCTGGTTGGATAATATTATTCTTCTTCCTATGGGTTTACAGTCCCCTTCAGCTCTTTCAGTCCTTCCCCTAGCTCTTCCATTTTGGTCTCTTTGCTCAGTCTGATGGTTGGCTGAAAGCATCCACGTCTGTATTGACAAGTCTCTGACAAAGCCTCTCAAGGGACTGACTGCTATATCAGGCTCCTGTCAACAAGCACTTCTTGGAATCAACAATAGTGTCTGGGTTTGAGTGTGCAGATAGGATAGAACTTTAGTACAGCAGTCTCTGGATGGCCTTTCCTCCAGTCTCTGTTCCACTCTTTGTCCCTATATTTCCTTTAGATAGGAGCAATTCTAGGTTAATATTTTTGAGATGGGTGGGTGGCACCAGCCCTCAACAGGGGGCCATGCCTAACCCCTGGATATGGTCTCTAGGTTCTCCCTTCTCTTTGTTGGGTATTTCAGTTAATGTCATCCCTGTTGGGTCCTGAGAACCTCCTGCTTTTCTGGCATCTGGGACTTTCTAGGGCTAGCCCAGTTCCCCAATTCTCACTGCTACATACCTCTGTTCAATTTCCCAAACCTTTATAATTCTCTGTACATCCAGTCTCCTCCCACACCTGATCATGTCCCTTTTTTCCCTCTCCCTTCTCTTTCCCTCCAAGGTCCCTCCCTCCCTTTACCTCCCTTGATTATTTTGCCCCCCCCCTCTTTAAGTAGGACTGAAACGTCCACATGTTGGTCTTCCCTTTTTGTGCTTCATATGGTTTGTGAGTTGTATCATGGGTATTTTGAAGTTATTGGCTGATATCCACTTATCAGTGAGTACATACCATGTGTGTTCTTTTGTGCCTGGGTTACTTCACTCAGGGAAATGAAAATTAAAATGATCCTGAGATTCCACCTCACACCAATCAGAATGGCTAAGATCAAATACTCAAGTAGCAGCAGATGCTGGTGAGGATGTAGAGAAAGAGGAATATTACTCCACTGCTGGTGGGAATGCAAGCTGGTACAACCACTCTAGAAATCAGGTGGCTGTTCCTCAGAATATTGGAAATAGTTCTACCCATCTATACCACTCCTGGGAATATACCCAAAAGACTTTCCAACATACAACAAGGACACATGCTCCACTATGCTCATAGCAGCCTTAATTATAATAGTCAGAAGCTGGAAACAACCCAGATTCCCCTCAACACCGAAATGGGTACAGAAAATGTAGTACATTTACACAATGGAATACTACTCAGCTAGTACAAACAATGACTTCATGAAATTTATAGGCAAATGGATGGAACTAGATGTTTTAATGAGGAAAAGTGGTTAGAGAAGTGGAGAAAGAAGGAATTATTTTCTCTCTTATTTTATTCTGTTTTTAATGATTTGAAACTCACTGTTCAGAGGCAGTGGGAACAAGGTTTATTTTTAAAACTAATACTCAATAGTTAAAAAGACTTTCAAACATTAAGATGTCAAATTGTTTATGAGGTTATTAAAATTCATATTTGTTTGAACTGCTACCAATTTTTATGAGAAAAGTTGGACTTAAAAATCACAGTTTTAACCAAAATATTGTTATGTGATGAGCATCTCTAATTAAAAGAAAATGTTTTTTGAGCTTGCCAGCAAGTTTAATGATCCTTACCCAGATTATCAGAATTATTTTTTTTGCATCACCAATTACAATTCATTACTGCAAAGCTAAAAGTAGGGTTTATTAAACTTTGATTAAATCAAATTATATATCCATAAAATGTCTTTTTAAATAGAATACACATGTATTCTTATTCTTCCATATTATACCAGTCTTTCTTCCAAGAGAACCATTTATAAACATTGTTTCTGTTTTCAATGCAGGCTGAAACTTTTATTCCTATGAGGGAGCTAGCGAGGGAGATGCTAATTCTTACTATTACACAGGCTAACAAGAACAAACAAACCTTATATGAATCATTTAAATAACTATTTTTGTTCATTTGCTTTCTGTGGTGCTTTAAGCATACTCTAAATACTTTTTATATATAATTGGGCATTTGTGGGGACCACACATGGAGTCTCAGGACAACTTTATAGAGTTGGTTCTTTTGTTCCATCTTTACATAGATTCTCAGAATGAGGTAGATTGTTGGGCTTGCATGAATCTTACTTACCTAGAGACATCTCCTCAGCCTGGCCATTTGTAGATATTAGTTTATTAGGCTACTGGGAAACATGTATATCAAATAGCATATGATTTACAAATATATTGATTTAAGTTGTTTAAAAAGCTGTAGGCTATTTATTTATTTATTTATTTATTTATTTATTTATTTATTAGAAAGTTAGGTCAAGAAGCTCAATGGTTAACAACATGTGCTGCTTGTTAATTCCATAGATGCTCGGTGAAAGACCACTACCCAAATCATGGCCTAATTGTTAAAGCAAACTTTATTACTCATGTACATGAGTTGTCACTCCCTAAATATCGGTTACAAAAGATTAGCATTGGACATCAGAAAGATAATGTCTTTTATTTTACAGGAGTGTGGGGGGTGGGGTGGTTCAAAATGGGGGATATGGCAGGCAAATTGGCAGGGTTACAGAAGCAGAACATAAGAATAAAATGTCCGTCAAAACACCTCCTGAAAATAGACATGGCTGTACTCTGAAAACCAACCTCAAGGTTCCTCAGAAAATTGGAAATAGATCTACCTGAAGACCCAGCTATACCGCTCCTGGGCATATACTCAAAAGATGTCCCAACATGCCACAGAAGCATGTGTTCCACTATTGTTCATAGCAGCCTTATCTGTGAGCACCAGAAGCTGGGAACAAGTCAGATGTCCCACAACAGAAGGATTGGTACAGAAAATGTGGCTCACTCATTTAAACTCAGCTATTAAGAATGAACAAGGGTATTCTGTGTTGGGCAGGCAAATGGATGGAATTAGAAAATATCCTCCTGAGTAAGTTATCTCAGACCCAAAAGGACATGTGTGGTATCCACTCACTAATAAGTGGACAAAATGTACAGAGTACCCAGAATATAATCTACAGAAGTCAAAATGTTTAACAAGTCATAGGGCCCAGGTGAGGATGCTTCAATCCCACTAGTGAGGGAGAAGAAACCAGAAGGCAGAGGGAGGGAGGAAGGAAACWGGGCAGTAGAAGAGGGGACTGGGAGGGGCAGGCCAAAGAAGAACATGATCTGGTGGGGGTTTTTTTGGGGGGTGAAACAGGAGTGAAGTCCTGATGGCCAGCATAATGAATGGAAATATACAACCTTGGGAGGTGGGAAGAACAGGACCCCTCTAGAATGTACCAGAGACCCATGAGGTGAGAGAATCTCAAGACTCAAAGGGAGGGACCTTAGATGAAATGCCCAATAGTAGAAAGACAGCGCATCAAGTGAGAGATGGGGTTGCCATTCCACAGTCAAAAACTCTGACTCATAATTGTCCCTGTCTAAAAGAACTTCCGGAACAAAATGGAGAAGAGGCTGAGGAAAGGAGGTTCAATGACCAGCCCAAATTGGGACCCATCGCAAGGGGAGTCTTCAAGGCCTGACACTATTACTGATGCTATGATGTACTTACAGATAGGGGCCTAACATGGCTGCCCTTTGAGAAGTCTAACAAGCAGCTGACGAAGACAGAAGCAGATTCTTACACCCTAGCAATGGACAGAAAGAAGCCAGGGACCCCTGTGGTTGAATTAGGGAAACACTGGAAGAAGTTAAGGAAGAAGTAGACCCCATAGGAAGATCAGTAGTCTCAAATAACCTGGAGCCCCAGGATCTCTCAGACACTGAGCCACCAACCAGGCAGCATACTCTAGCTGGTCAGAGGGCCCAGACACATAAATAGCAGAGGACTGCCTAGTCTGGCCTCATTGTGAGAAGATGCACCTAACCCTTTAGAGACTTGAGGCCCCAGGGAATGGGGAGGCCTGGATTTGGAGGTTGGGAGGGAAAAGGTCTTCACCAACCCTACATCTGATAGAGGACTAATATCCAATATATACAAAGAAGTCAAGAAGTTAGACTCCAGAGAGCCAAATAACCCTATTAAAAATGGGGTGCAGAGCTAAACAAAGAATTTTCACCTGAAGAATTTCAAATGGCTGAGAAGCACCATAAGAAATATTCAATATCATTAGCCATTAGGGAAATGTAAATCAAAACAACCCTGAGATTTCACCTCACACCAATCAGAATGGCTAAGATTAAAAACTCAGGAGACAGCAGGTGTTGCTAGAATGTGGAGAAACAGGAACACTTCTCCACTGCTGGTGGGGTTGCAAGATGGTACAACCACTCTGGAAATCAGTCCAGCTGTTCCTCAGAAAACTAGGCATGACACTTCCAGAGGACCCTGTTATACCACTCCTGGACATATACCTAGAGGATTCCCCAACATGCAATAAGGACACATGCTCCACTATGTTCATAGCAGCTTTATTTATAATAGCCAGAAGCTGGAAAGAACCCAGATATCTCTCAATGGAGTAATGGATACAGAAAATGTGGTTTATTTACACAATGGAATACTACTCAGCAATTAAAAAATGAATTCATGAAATTCTTAGGCAAATGGTTGGAACTGGAAGATATCACCCTAATTGAGGTAACCCAATCACAAAAGAACACACATGGAATGCAGTCACTGATAAGTAGATATTAGCCCAGAAGCTCTGAATACTCAAGACACAATTAACATATCAAATGATTCCCAAGAAGGAGAGGGCTCTGGTCTTTGAAAGACTTGATGCAACAATGTAGGGGATTACCAGGACAGAGAAGTTGGAGGGGGTTGATTGGGGAATGGGCAGAGGTAAGAGGGCTTATTGGACTTATGGGGAGGGGGAACCAGGAATGTGGAAATCATTTGGAATGTAAACAAAGAATGTAGAAAAAAAAGAATGTGGACATAGTTGAATGGTAGTCATAACAAGGTTGACATAGCACCATAGTCATAACAATGTGGTTGTAATAACCTTTTGAAACAAAAGCCTGGTTGCAGTTACCAGAAATAGGCATACTCAGTCATAGTGTGTCTTTAATATAGGATAGATTTTAAGCTCATGTCAGGCTGGTTTACTATCTCTTGAAGAGGGCACAAGTTGAGTTTCCATACAGCTGCCTTTAATCCGCTTACATGAGATCCAAAATTGTCTGTGGTCTTTGTGAGCACTGAACTCATATGCACCCCAACATATAGGAGATTGTGTAATTTTATTTACATATTACATGTAWAATCACATCTATTATATATAATCACATATATTAAATATGTAATATATAACATACATATAAACATATAAATAACTTTGTGTACTGCATATATATATGTATATGTGTACATATACAAAACATACATATATACATATAGTAATATATAAACATACATTAATGCATGTATACATATATGTGTATAAACATATAATACATATATAATATGTGTATATGTACATATATAATATGTACATATTTGTGTACACATATATAAAACACATACATTTTTGTTCAATATATACATGAATCTGTCATATATACATCATATTGTATATGTATATAATATGTGCATATATAATATATACATAGCAAAATGTATATACATACACACATATATACATATGATCATATAAACACATGCATATATACACGTATATAAACTTGTATTATTATATGTATGTGTAATGTATATTTAAAGTTACATATATGTTCACATATCATATATATTTTGAAATATACATATATATTGAAAACTTAAAAGAAAAGAAAAAGTTAAGGAAATTTGATTCCTTTGCTGTTAAAAGAAAGATGTTCCCTGTGATCCCAAGGATGTGTGGAAGGGGGTTTTTATTGACCGGAAAGCATGCCTGGGTATATCCTCACTCCATGGATTTTGCACAAAGAACATATTTTGCTTTCATGTATGGTAACATACAGCACAAGCCATTTTATTTAATGATTCCCTGTCATTTTATTTTATCACCCAAAGGGAAATTTAATTTTTTGCATATTACTTTAATGTAATCTTATATAAGAAGCCTATAGGCCATTTAGATAAAATTTTAAATATATTTCTTTATTTTTATACAGAGTTCTCTGGAACATTGATCTAAAGAGAGCTTAAGAGCTATCTGGTGGGATTCAGGAAATTCTATTCAGGTTTGTAAATTTAAAGCTGCTTTTAAAATTTTTTATTAATTTTTTGAAAATTGTATATACATATACAAGGCATCTTGATCATATTCATTCCTTCTTTCATTTAATTCAAGGATGCTCATTTTCCTCCCAAATTCACTTATTTTAGTGAGAGTTTATTATGCTTTAAGCTTCTAAGACCAAATAAAGCTGCACATATATTCAGGGATGTATGATCATCTATGGGACATGGCCGAGTCCTAAAGTAAAGTGACTCTCCTTCCTCTTCCGTCAGCATCAGTTGCCCATGGCCTTAAGGTTTGGGTCTATAGGGCCTCTTCTCCACACAAGCTCAATCTTGATCAAACCTTTCTCAGGAAAAAAAGTAGCTGCTATGACTTTGTGTGCACAACTGTTTTGTGTCTAGAGGACAGCATTTCATATTACACCTCCCCAACCTTTACCTCTTACAGTCTTTCTACTCCTCTCTTATAAGATACTCTTGAGGCATAGAGGAAGGGATGATATATGAGTTCCATCTGTAGATGAGTGCTCCCAGTCTCAAATTCTCAGATCTTTGAACAGTAATACATTTCTGCACTAACCACTATGCACTGCAATGAAACATGTCTGTGCTAAGGTTGGCAGCAACACAAATCTATGTTACCTAAATGTAAGCATTTAGAAAGTATTTGACATAAAATTTGGAAAATTAATTTCAGTATACTCTGCAGGAGACTATGACTTCCCAAGCTAAGGGTTTTCATCTGGATCACAGTCATAAGAAATAACTAATAATAATATAAGAAGTAACTCCTGTGGGTTAGATCTCAAATGCAATCTGGAAAGCACTTATCTATCCCCATAAATAGTCTTGCCACTGTTGTGCCAGTGGCTACATATTGTCATGCAGGTCAATATTTTAAACACTCAGGATCCAAAAGACTATTGACTTTTTTCTTTTAGCAGCCTAAATAGCACCTTCCAGCACTATGAAACCTAAGGAGAGTTTCTTGGTCAATTCAATATTCATTTTCCTGTACAGTGGATCCAAAATGTGTGGTGTCTTCAGCGATAGAGTGTAATAGTGTTATCACTTAGTTATATTGGTAAACCAATGTCAATCCCAATAGACTGTATGTTTTGGGTACCTCTGGGACTCTTGACCAATTACATGTAAGTAGGTAACATCTATCTACCTGGCCTTAAGATTTCATTTACCAACCTGCATCTTCTAAGAGCAGTTTTGTTCACTAATATCAGATACTTCTATTTAAATTCTTTTCAAAATATATTTTTTCAGTTAGCTTAAAAAACTAGTGTTATTTCATAATAAAATGTGAAAAAAGGAGGGAGTCTGTGATCTTTGTATTCCAAGCCACCCCAACCATCCCCAAGTAACAAGAGGAGATAACATATCTTATGTAACAGGAAGGATATGAGGAGTACACCTAAAGCTAAAAGTCTAAGTAGTCATGAGGTCTGAATGGTGCTGGAAAGAAAGCATGGTACAAATTAAGCAAAGCTACTATTTTTTATGATAAAGTATCATATTTTATTTAATTTTGTGATTGTAACATAATTATAATAATTCTACATTCCCTTTCCTCTCTCTAAACCCTCCCACATGCTCTTCCCAGCTCTATGCAAATTTGTTGTATCTTCTCTTTTCCACTGATTATTATTGTATATACTACATGTATGAATGTTTTTACAGATGACCATTTGCAACTAGGCAAACAATTGGTGTGCTCTTCCCTCGAGATGATGATCTCTCCCCCTCCAGTGTTCTCATTTGCCTACAGTTGTGTTGAAGCAACTCAGGCTTTCCTCGACCATTTCAGTGTGTTCACTGGTATCATCCTGAATTAGCTTACATTTGGGCAGTCATGTTGATGCACTTTCTGGGCAGAGCTCCTGACATTACTAAGAGACTCTTTTACAGCAAACTCCCTGCTACTCTGGGGCTTACAATCTTACCACCTCTTCTTCCCCAATGCATCCTGAGCTTCAAGTGTGTGTATGTGATTTTCTACCAATATTAAAGTAGCATATGTGATTTTTCCCTCATTCATTCATAAATAGTGAACTGAATGTTCTGGACATTTCAACCTAAAGGATGAAATAATTGTTTTAGTGGCTTTCAGGTTATAGGCTGCTTAGTACATGTGTTATGAATGTCTCCATATTAATCTTGCAGAATTAATAATACCAATAATAATAATAAYTACAATTCACAAGAGCAAATTTTTGTGGTTCTCAAAAATTTTTAAAGTGTAAAATCAAATTTGAAAATTGTTCACTTCAGATTTTTACATAGCTTTTGGCTATTAGCATCAGCTAATTATAAATGCCATTAAAAATGTATAAGCATGGTACATTAAAAATGTACCAGATGCTTTTCTTAAGGGTGATGGCTTATATCCAAGCACTAGCTTTTTATATCCTCTGACTATTTTTAAGGAAGTATTCATTTTAATTTTATGTATATGAGTGCTTGGTTTGCACATCTGTGCATTACACATGTACAGTGCCCTCAGAGGCCAGAGGTCAGGAGTTGGCATCAAATGCCCTGGAATCGGAGTCACAAGTGGTTGATAGTCTCCACGTGGGTGCCAGGAATTGAACCTGGGGCCTCTGGAAGAGTAGGCAGTACTCTTAACCACTGACCCATCTCTAGCCCCTCAAACTCAATTGTAAAAGTAAATAAACATTTCTACATGCATTGATGTAAAGGTAAAGTTTTCTACAATTGCCTCTACTATGAACATTTCTCCACCATGTAGAAAATTTGCCATTAAAGTTTCCTTTACACTTTAGATGATTTTGTCTTTTCCCCCTCATATCTAAAGACTACTTTTGCTCTTATATTATCTTTGATTAATGTATATAAATAAAATATTTTTGTTTAACTGAAAAAATAGTAAAAGTTCATAGTTTAGTACATTGAGGCAGAGAGACAGAGAGCATACCATATCCCAGGGCAATAGAATCTTCACAAAGAAGCATCGTTGTAAGCTCAAGAAGCTTGAGCTGATTGCAGACAATGATGATTAACATACTTACTCTCTGTAATAATAGCTATTTGTCCTTAAATCAAGATGCTGAGTAGGAAATTCTACTGAAATTTGTGAGAGCTTTTAACACTGTAGATAAAATCTCATTGTAAATAAATATATTTTTAACTGATGTAACTTACTCAACAAATATTTAAAACTATGTTTTAAATATAATGTATCTACATTGTTTGGGTGAGAGGAGTATAGAATGTTGCAAATCGCTTTTCCTATTACTCATAAATAGAATTAAGTGCCATGAAAATTGTTTATTGATTAAATAATTAAGTAGGCTCTACAGGGTTCATTTTGATTGGAGATATTAAAATATAATGCCTAAAGTAGAATAGTTTAATTACATTTAAGATTCTGTTAATCTTCAGGCATCAGAAAGTAAAGTTTGAATGGAGAAGAAATTTAGGTTATCAGCATTCCTTTTTATTAGCATAAAATAAGTTTGTACATGTTCAGGACATAGTCTGAACATACCCACCTCCATTAACACAAATTATCACCTGTTTTCAGCCTCTTCCCTGGTATTCTTTCTTTCTTTCTTTCTTTCTTTCTTTCTTTCTTTCTTTCTTTCTTTCTTTCTTTTTTTTTTTTTTTTTTTTTTTTTTTTTNTTTTTTTTTTTTTTTTTTTTTTTTTTTTTTTTTTTGGTTTTTTTTGGTTTTTTTGAGACAGGGTTTCTCTGTGTAGTCCTGGCTGTCCTAGAACTCACTCTGTAGACCAGGCTGGCCTCAGAACTCAGAAATCCGCCTGCCTCTGCCTCCCAAGTGCTAGGATTAAAGGCGTGTGCCACCACCGCCCGGCCTGGTATTCTTTCTTACTACCACTTTCAAGTTTATTTTTATCTAAATTCTACATCTGAAAGCAACACGATATTACAGCTTGTCTTAGTTAGGGTTACTATTGGTGAGACAAACAAACAAACAAACAATGACCAAAATCAAGTTGGAGAGGAAAGGGTTTATTTTGCTTACACTTTCATATCACTCTTCATCATCAAAGAGAGTCAGGACAGGAACAGAGCCAGAACCTGGAGGCAGGAAACCTGATGCAGAGGCCGTGGAGGGGTACTGCTCACAGGTTTGCTCCACATGGCTTTCCCAGACTGCTTTCTTACATAACCAAGGACCACCTGCTAATTAAGAAAATGCCTTATAGCCAGACCATATGAAGGCATTTTCTCAATTATATTCCCCACTTCCAGACAACTCTAATTTGTGGGTCAAGTTGATAGGAGACTAGCCAGAAAACTTTCTTAGCCTGATTTGTTTTAGTTAACATCAGGATCTACAAACCCATACATTTTGCTTGGTGATGATATAATTTCTTTCTTGACAGCGGAATTATTGTATTCTGTTGTGTAGAGATATTATTGTGAACTGAATGAGAAACGTTCCCCCCATAGGATTTGGGAAAGGGCACTTTTAGGACATGGAGCTTTGTAAGAGGAAGTGTGAGATTATGGGAGAGCCCTGAGTGTTTGCCCCACCTCTAGCTTTCTTTATTTCCTGTTCATGAGTAAATGTGTAAAGTCAGCTCCATGCTCCAGCCATCTGCTACCCTGTCTTCCTTATCATTGGCTCTAGAACTCCCTGTCTAGAGCCATGAGTCAAAATGAACCTTGTCTTGTAAAATTTGCCTTTGCTCATGGGGTTTTATTACAGCAAAAGGAAAGTAGCTAATAGGTATATCATTTCTTACTTACCATTCATCCAGCAAGAGGTTGATGCCATGCATAGTTATTGTGAATACCATTGTAAAAAAATGGGTGTGAACATATCTCTATAAAAGTTTATTTTGAAATAGAAAACATTTGAAAGAAAGTATTAGGAGAAGACCAAGAGGAGAAATATAATTACTTTGATTATTCACCTCCACCATGTAAAATCCATTAATGTCATAAAATACTTGAGAATGGTATGTTGGCCTGMGTTTTACTATTGTGTTGCTATGGTTTTACAATTTCTCAATCAAATGCAATTAATTATAGCACATGTTGGCAAAAATAATAAAAGTAACAAAAACATTTTCAAAGAGCAGTTTGGGGACAGCAGAGGCAAGGGAAGGAGTCTTGCTTTCATTGTCACATGAATCCATTATGGGTTAGGGATGAGAAACTACCAGGCTGTTTAAAAGTCTACTTTGTCCTACTATGGTAAGAAAACAGATAGAGCTATTCATGATAAGCTTCACAGCTGATTTTCTAAACAAACATTGATGTCCACAAACCATTCAGAAAATTATGTGATGAGACCATTAATTGTGTTACTGCACTGGATAGGATTTTTACTTTAAGTGACAAAAGGCTAAAAATCAGGATTTTTTTTATTTTAATAATTTGGGGGATTTTTGTCTTGATGGTTTGTTAGTAGAAACTGAGACTATACATAAGTGTTTTAAAACAACAACCACCACCACCACCACAACAAAAAGCACTGGTATCTTTTAGCTAGTTCCTCTGATACGGGTTAGGGCATTCCTGATCTGACAAACATGCAGATACCATGCTGCCTCTACCTTGAAATTTCACTTTCTTACACACTAATGACAGAAAGAAAAAGTTTGAACAGATGTTGCATTGATTCTTAATGGATCTTGAAGGAAATTGATACATCAGTTCTTCCAGTATTTCATAGAGATAATTAGTCGTGTGGCATAAAGGGAAGCACAGTAAGAAATAGAACAGCATAGTAACTGTATCTGCAACGATCATCTCTGCTGACATTTCCCTTATTCACTGACGTCTTGCTTCTTTCCAAACATGCTGTCTGATTTTATGCATCCCCCTCTATCTTCTTTAAACAGAAACTCACTTTGAAACGACACAAAACTACAACTAATTCCTTTAAGGAAAGCACGAGTCAAGCCTGTTGCTCTAGTTAATGTTCAATGTCATCTTTCAGGAATCATAGCATTAAAATAGATATAGATTTAAAATCAAATCCCAGAAGTTAGCAGGCTATTCAAGGAACCTCATTWCTTCTCTCTCTCTCTCTCCTCTTTCTCCCTCTTCTTCTCCCTCTCCCTCAGAAGCCAGCCATGCTATACTCTTGCCTGCAAGCATAACAGAATAACATTAATAATGTCAGGGATTGGTCTTTGCTCCTGGGATCAGTCTTATTTTGGGCTGGTTATTGACTGGACATTCCCTCAGGCTCTGCTTCATCCTCTGTACCTGCATTTCTTATAGACAGGATAAATTTTGGGTTGAAGGTTTTGTGGGTGGGTTGGTGTCTACATAGCTCCACTGGGGTTCCTTCCTGGTTTGTTACTTCTACTCTATTTTCATGTAGGAACTTGAAACTCACATACACATGATGGAAATATTTAATATTAAATTTACATTGAATGAATCACCTTAGATTTATGGCTTCTTATTCTTTGCATACCTACTTTATTAATAATCCTCCTAAGGTTATCCCTAAAATGTTGAACAGAAAGCAGTCTTTGTTTTCCATATAACCCCTGCCCCCAATTTTTTCCACATATATATATGCAGAATATATCTCTATATATGCAAATATATGTACACACTTGACATTAAATCTTTATAGAAATAGAGTAATACCACGAATATACTTTCTAGCTCTTGTTTAGATCTCTATATATGCATATATGCAAAAAACTTGTATATATCCCTTAATAATGTAGTTAACTAAATTATATGTATGCATATACACTTATATGAAATTGGATGTTTCTGTAAATTTAACGTTTTGGCTAGAACCTCAGTGTTCAAGCTCATTTGGTAAATGACAGATTTTGCTTTCTAATTTTATGTTAACTTGACCTAAGCTGCAGTCATTTGGAGTTAGAAAACTCAGCTGAGAAAATATCTTCATTAAATTTGGCTGTAAGGAGGAATGAAAGAAGTTTTCTTATAGTGATTGATGGGTGGGACTCATGTGGAATGTGGTTCTAAGTTCCATAAGGAAGCATTGTGAACAATTCATGGTGAGCAAGCTAGTAAGCAGAACTCCATGGACACCATGAGTGAGTTTCTGCCTCCAGGTTCCAGCTTTGCTTGAGTTCTTGCTCTGGTTTTCTTCAGTGATGAACAGTACTTCGAATATATAAGCCAAGTTGCTTTTGGTCATGATATTTCATCATAGGAGTAGTAAACACATCTAAGACAAATAGGTACCAGGATAGTTGGTCATTGCTATGACAGACCTGGCAACTGTGACAGTTGTCTTTGGGAAAATTGTGAAAAGACTTTGGAACTTTGGACTACTAGAAAGGCTGTTGAATATTCACATCTTAGTAAGCTGTTCTTTTGGAGCTTGAATGATAATAGTGTTGAGAGAACAATAGAGAATGAAGGTTTGACTTGTGATGTTCAAGAAGGAACCATTTAGATTCTATTTGGGCTGTTACATATTTTGAGGAGAGACTATGATTTTGGAGAGCCAGGACTGAATCTTCTGTAGGTAACAAGAAACCAGCAACAAAAAAGTGAAACCTTTGATTAACTTGGATAATGGATGATTGTTAGCTGCACCTGACAAATTAGTGGCAATTAGAAGAGACAAGCGGCATTAAAATAAAATCCTCTGGGAAGTGTTTTCTTAGAGTTAGCATACCAAAGCTACGTTCTTGGCCAGAGCAGTCAGCTGAACTTTACAGCATACTAGTAATACTAGTGGTACTGGTTTTGAAGACATGAAGGGGTCATGGAAAGGAACTGATGATTGGCACAAGATGGCAGGGCTGGAGTCCCTGAGTGGAGCTCAGAAGAAGTTATTGGTGAAAAGTGCAGCAAACTGCAGCAAAAAACCCTAGCATTTTGAAGATCCCAGCACTATGCAATGACCACCAAGAAGAGCAACAGCAGTGATGTGGAGACTAACTGAACTTAAAAGAAATCTGGCTTTGCTGAAGAGGGCAGAGCTAGAGAAGCAACACTGGCCCTTTGTATGATCCCAGAAGATCATTTTGAATCCAATGTAATTGGTAATTGAATTATTTACACTGTTGGAGTTTGGGTTTACATTGTTTATATTGTGACTGTGCTCTGGTTCTTTGCTTTTGAAATAAAAAGGTATTTAATTCATATTTTATTTTCCTAGAACCCACATACGAAAACCTTTACATATTTAAAAATGAGAGATACTTTAGTGTTTTAAAAAGACTAGATTTTTAAAAAAACTGGATATTTTCAGAGACAACTTTTCAAGTGTTTAAATTTGTAAGGCTGTATATTTTTTAAGTTTGTGAAAAGGTTTAATATTTTATATTAAATATTAATATTAAATATTAATATTAATGTGTGATCTTGGGGGTAAAAAGAATGGAAAGGTTAAGCCTTAACAGTGATGTGTTTGTAGGTCAAGTTGACAAGGCTTTCCGTTACGCTGGCTAGTTTTTTATCAACTTGATACAAGTTATAGTCTTCTGAGAGGAGAGAGTCTCATTTGAGAAAAATGCCTCCATAAGACAGGACTGTGGAAAGGCCTGCAGGGAGTTTTTTTAATTAGTGATTGCTGGGGATCAACCCATTGTGGGTAGTATCATCCTGGACTGTAGTCTTGAATTCTATAAGGAATCAGGCAGATCAAGCCATAAGGAACAAATCAGTAAACAGCCCCCTTCCATTCTGTTAGATCCTGCCTCTGGGTCCCTCCCTGCTTGAGTTTCTGTCCTAATTAATGAAAGCATAGCCAAGTAAATCCTTTCCATCTTTGTAAACTGTCCAGCAGCTATGGACAAACTGGGTTTACCTAAAAGGGAGGCTAGAAATAAGGTAGGGAGGGTGAGAGAAGAATGAAGTCAAGACAAAGTTCTGATCAATGCTCCAAGTTTAACTATAAGTTTTGGGTTTATAAAGGAAAAAAACCCCATAAAACCCATCCCCTTCTTCAGTTGATATAAGTTGTAGCAGCGAGGTCAGCGCAGGCAGCCAAAACTATCCCATGGGAGCCAAAAAGTTCCCATGGGAGTTTGCAACTGCAGCCAAGACAGATGTCTCTGTCCAGGTTGATAAGACCTGTCATGGTGAATGTCCTAGGTCTGCTTAGCCTGCTCAAGGCTGGGAAACTGCTCAGCCTTTTCAGGGCTGGGAAAGACCTGCTCAAAGCTGAGAAGGCTACACCCCTTGCTTGCTTTTTGACAGGGTATTTTATAACAGCAACAGTAGCAACCATAAATAAGACTGATAGTCAATTTAGTAATACTGATCAAAGAGAAAGAACATGTGATGATCAGGGATGATAAATGACCTAGGAGCAATAAGTGCTATGTGTGTTATTTCCTTTTTTTCAAAAACTAGTGGCATGTTTTGAACATCATTGTATTTGATGAACCACATTTTAATATATCGCTATAATAGTTTATATAGTTAGATTCTTCTTAGTCTGTCCTACATATACAGTGTTCAAAGATATGTTAAAATTGAATTAGAATAGAAAATTATGCAAATAAAAACCTATCTGGGGATTTTATCTTAAAAACAACAAAGCCTCATGAGGTTGTATATTCAGAATCTTGGCTATTTTAAACAGTAATATTTCCATGCAGAAAAGTTAATACATGTTGCTTTGAACCTCCCCAGTCTCCTGGGCCTACTTTATTGTTTATAATTCTTGAGGATAACTACAGAATAACCTGACAATTCTACATTCTGAGTGAACAAGGAATTGGCTGGAACCACCCGGGTGCTGCTGCATTCAGTGGCTAGACCCAGAATCGGGATTCCTTCCGTGTTCTGGCAGTGTTCCTTTCCCTGGGGTGAGAATAAAACTGGTATCATGCTGGTTTTTGGCTCTGCACCTTGATACAAGGGGAGCTTATGCATTAGGCTTATTGCAGAGAGGCTTTAAATAAAACCAGCCAACTGGAAATGAGTCCTAGATTTCTATAGTATCTTACTTCCTACATGTATCCAACAAACGAATATTGCATGCAGCTTATTGAATAAGTGTGTACTGTCTCGTAAGAGTCATACAAGCTAATTAGCAATGCACACTCATCCTGCTTCATACATTCTTGCCAAACACTGTACGACAGTGAGGAAACAGTAACAAAGACAACTGCTCTCTTGACCCTCTAAACCCTGAATAGTGTTTTCTTCAGAAAAACACATTCAATCACAGGTGAAACTTAATCACATATATACCTAGAAAGTGTAAGATGGAGGTTTAAAGTAAAAGGCCAAGTCATAAAAGATAGGCAACAAAGCAGATGGGCAGCACTGTAAGACATATTTCCAGAAGACACTCCATGCCATAGTTAAAAGAATGAGGAGCATGGAGTGACTGTGTAGTTGGACCACAGACATTTCTTAAGTAAGAAGTTAGTTCGTGAGCCAAGAAAGGGGTAGTAACAGAAGAGTGGGGTTTAGACCCATCGTTATATGCAAAGGTGTAAACGGTACAGTTTTCTATACTAAAAAAAAAAAAAACAATATAACTATACTATTCAGGACAAACCTACCACTAAAGCATTACATATGACTAAAATTTTTCTAATTTTGATTTAAAGACTCCAGTGGTCATTCCTTTCAGAAAGAGAAGAAATTGCTCAGTGAACCCAGAGATCAAGGCACAGTAATGATTCCAAGTAATAAATGCTAAGTTCACTTAAACTCAGGAAGCATCATCATCCTCATCAGTAGCTGAGGTTTAAATCTCCTCTGAAAACACAGCCTCTTGGCTGATGTTCGAAATGTATTAAACTACATGCATTCCAAGACTTTTTAAAGGTTTGGAGGATATTTGAAATGGATCAGTTTTAGAAATGGAATTGAAAGCCAAGTGTGTAATTCATTAATGACTCATTTTTACCTTATACACATGTCCAAAAGTAACTTTACAGAACTTTGTTCCATGCACCGCCATTTGGATGAGATCTATGTAAGATCAGATGTAGAATTCCTCAATATAATGTTATATTGACTTTCCAAGGATTAGATTTTTGCAACATTTTGGGTTTCCTATTTTCAAATTAGACATGCTTGACTTAAAGTAGTAATGAGCAACAGTTTATCTTGTTTACCAGTTTAAAACTACTCATAATTTGAGACATCTTGAAAGTTCTTGATGGTAGGTACCATGTAATTCAGTCTCTTGCTTCACAGGTTATCATGATGAATGATGAATTCAAAATTAATTGTGTACTATAATAACCAAAATTATGATGCTACTTGTGAATAGAATTCTTTTTTTCAAGACAGGTTTTCTCTGTGTAGCCCTGGCTGTCCCAGAACTCACTCTGTAGACCATGCTGGCCTCAAACTCAGAAATCTGCCTGCCTCTACCTCCCAAGTGCTGGGATTAGAGGCGTATGCCAACACTGCCTGTGAATAGAATTTTTACGAAGAGATTTGTGAATGGATCATGCCATTTAGGGATTAGGATTAAGACAGTATTCTTTCTACCACCAGGTTTGTCATTGTAGGACTCAGCCATGTCTGGCAGACTTTTTTATTATCTACATTTTATAGATCATGGAATTAGAGAGCTTAAGGTAACTCTCTAAATCATATCTAGTGGCAATGGAGGAGAACAGAGACAGGATTAATAACAATTCTATGATGGAATGATTTCTTTGGCACTGATGTAATTCAAAAAGAAGCAGAAAAATAAATTCTTGGGATTTTTTAGAAGAAAGCCATCCATAAACTATAATATAATTCAACTCACTTAAAACTGAGAAATCAATATTTTATGATCTTTTAKATTTAGCAATAATGTTGACCCAAATAAGTAATTCAAGAATGTTTTAAATTATAAATCTCATTTTCTATTTATGTTACTGTTTTCTTTGGTTGAAAAAAATCTTGATTCCTACATAGCTTAGCATATTATTCTGATTCCTTTATCTAATTTCTTCAAGGTAAAAAATACTATAAGATCAAAAGTATATTCCCAACCACACTAATTTTTCATTTAAAAAACTTATTTATTATTTTGCATATCTGAGTGTTTTGTTCTTATATATGTTTGTGCACCGGTGCATGTGTAGGGTTCAAGTAAAGGGCAGAAGATGATGTTAGATCCTCTGAAACTAGAGTTTCAGATTGTTGTATCTAGTATGTAGGTGATGGGAATCAAACCTGTATCCTTTGTAAAAACAAGTGCTTTTAATTGATGAGATATTTCTCCAGGACCTCAACATTACCATTAAAAAAATTATACAACTGAGTACATTTTAATTATTCTAGTCTATAGCTGTATGTCCATTTTAATACACTATTAGATTTATTTCCATGTACTGTTATTTATGTACTGTACATTTTTTCATTTAAAGTCCTGAATATGTAAGTGCTTGAAGTATAAATAGAGTGCTGGCAGAATTTAAATGTCATATAGGTATATGTTTCAGGTATTCTCATCATTTGCCCCAGTAATCTCGCTTAGGAGAAACCACTCCAAAGATAATTTGCAAAGTAACTAATAATCTATATATACAAAGCAATGTTATTTAAAAGAGAAAAATATAATTGTAAATAACAGATAAAAAAGGAAAGGCTTATAATCCTGTACAAAAAGGAGTCATATCAATTCCTTTTTGCACAGCTTTGTTTAAGGAGACATTTACAAACCCTTGGAGTTCTTTCAGTTTTTCAGATGAATAACAGGAGGAACAGATAATCTTAAATGGAAAAAGCCTGCTAAATGTCTTGTTCTATGAGCAGGCCAGTTGCATCTTGCATCCCTTATTCTTCTGAAGTTGATGTTCAATTCTCAAATTCAGTATCTCTATATATTTGAGTGGAATGTTTATCAATACTTCTGTATCATTCAATTTCTCTTTGATGCTGCTTATTGCTTTGCTTCCAGATTTAATCATGATTATATCATTTTTTCCATATCCCATCAGACAATGGCTGGCTGGGATCTTTTCAATCAACTAATGATTTTAAATCCAGCTATGTTTTCAAATGTAGCAATAGTCTTTTTAATTGGAAAAAAATATTTCAAAACACATACTTAAACATGTATGTACTTGATGTTTTGGATAGTTGAATAAATTTGCAGTAGGAAGAAGGAGCCATTCATATAGTAAATGTCACATTTTACTATTTATTTATTTATTTATTTATTTTTATTTTATTTTATTTTATTTTTTTGGTTTTTTTTCGAGACAGGGTTTCTCTGTGTAGCCCTGGCTGTCCTGGAACTCACTTTGTTGACCAGGCTGGCCTTGAACTCAGAAATCCGCCTGCCTCTGCCTCCCAAGTGCTGGGATTACAGGCGTGCGTCACCACCGCCCGGCACTATTTATTTTTTATTGGTTATTTTATTTATTTACATTTCAAATGTTATCCCTCTTCCCTGTTTTCCTTCAGCAACCCCCTATCCCATCCTCCCTCCCCCCTGCTTCTATGAGGGTGCTGCCCCACCCATGCACCCACTCCCACATCACGGCCCTAGCATTCCCCTATGCTGGAGCATCAAGCATCCACAGGTCTAAGGGACTTCCCTCTCATTGATGGAGGACAAGGCCATCCTCTGCTACATATATGACTGGAACCATGGGTCCCTCCATGTGTACTTTTTGGTTGGTGGTTTAGTTCCTGGGAGCTCTGGGGGATCTGGTTGGTTGATATTGTTGTTCCTCCTATGGGGCTGCAAACCCCATCAGCTCCTTTAGTCCTTTTTCTAACTTCTCCATAAAGGACCCTGTGCTCAATCCAATGGTTGGCTATGAGCATCCACATTATATTTGTGAGGCATTGGCAGAGCCTCTCAGGAGACAGCTATATCAGGCTCCTGCCAGTAAATGTTTCTTGGAATCAGCAATAGTGTCTGGGTGTGGTGTCTGCAGATGGGATGGATTTCTAGGTGGGGCAGTCTCTGGTTGGCCTTTCCTTTAGGGATGGTGAGATGGCTCAGTGGTTAAGAGCAATGGCTGTTCTTCCAGATGTCCTGAGTTCAATTCCCAGCAAACTCATGGTGGCTCACAACCTTCTATAAGGGGATCTGATGCCCTCTTTAAGTCTGCAAGTGTACTGCAGCAGAGAACTCATACATTTTACTATATTTTTAATGGATATTCGGTTGTTGATATTTGCATCTATGACCCCTGATTTCTTCTGCCTGTTGACCCAAGTTCTGTATATCTTTAAGTGATTTTTTGCATTTCCTCTTTATTGGCTTCTATCTGTTGACCCATATTCTCCTGAATTTCTTTAAATGATTTTTGTGTTTCTATTTTAAGTGCTTCTAACTTTTGATTCATGTTCTCCTGTATTTCTTTAAGACATTTATTTATGTCCTTCTTGTGCTCCTCTAATATTATCATGATATATGGTTTTAAATCCAGATCTTGTTTTTCTGGTGTGTTGGGGTAACCATGACTTGCTGTTGTTGGATAATTGGGTTCGGATGCTGCCATATTACCTTGATTTTTTTTTAGTAATGTTCCTATGTTTCCCTTTTGCCATCGGGTTATCTCTGGCGTTAGTTGGTCCTGTTGTCACTGTCTGGTGCTTGAACCTCCTGTGAGCCTATAAGGCTATTTCTGCACCTTTGGATGACTGGGTTTCCCCTGGCGCAGATTGCTGATGGGCTGCCCTACTCTTGGGTGACGTTGGAGACCTGATGTGCCTTGCCCCAAGCAATGTTATACTCGGGTTGTCTCTGTGTACCTGGTGCTGCCTGTCTGCTCTGTCTGGGAGAAAAGACAATGGATGCTGTGGGGACCTTTTCCAAATGCTGATCACTCTGCAGGGCAAATGGCCCAGGACAGGGCTGGCACACAGAAGGCCCACAGAGCTGCTCAGGCCTTGAGTGCAGGCAGAAGCCTGGCGGGCTGTGTCCAGAGCAATGTCAAATTTGGGATATCTCTGAGTCCCTGGTGCTTCCTCTCTAGACCGTCTGGGAGCAAAGATAGTGGATGCTGTGGGGATACCTTCCAAGTGCAGACAGCGATGCTTACTTACTCATCTATGTTCATTACTGTTCTATTGATAAATGTCAGAAATTGAAACCAACTTAACTGTCTATCAACTGATTAATGGACAATGAATGGCATATTAATTACTCAACTGTTTACACAAAAGAAAAAAAGGAAAAAAAAGGCTAAAGTTTGCAAATTTTGTAAATGAATAGAACTAGTGAAAAAAATCACCCTGAAAGAGGTAACTAGGATCCAAAAAGACAACTCTTATGTATGTATTCTCTATTATGTGGRTTTTAACTTCTAGGCTATTCATAGAGATGTTACTGTGCATATAACCACAGAGGTTAAGTATAAAATACAACTAGGGGGAAAGGAAGATCAGTCAGTTTTATATTTTCAAAAATAAAATATTTTTTTATTTTAAAGTTGTGTATCTAAAATCTAATTTATTTTCTCCTGCTCTCACCATCACTAATTTTTTCTTTTTACTGACATTGAGTTCTCTTTTTATTAATTTCTTATTCTTTGATGTGTAATGTCCGTCAACTCTGGATCTTCTCTATTTATGCTTTCCTTACTTTTGTAAGCTTTTCTCTCTGACCTAATTTTGTTATTTCCATAAGTCTTAAGATTTTGAATTTCCATGATTGTTTAAATATTTTTCTCATTTCCTTCTAATTGTAATTTTAATTTATTTTAGAACATCCTAAATAGTCAAGACAAACTTGAACAAAGATAATAAGGCATAGGTATTACTATGCTTGACTTCAAAATAAATCACCATGACATAGTAACCTATGTGCTTTGATTCTAGCACAAAAGAGACACTTTGATTAATGCAGCAGGATGAAGAACCCACGAATAAATCCACAGGCTTGCAGACAATTGAATTTGTTTTCTTTCTTTGTCTCTTTCTGTATTATTTATTGATTTTTTTCTTTAGACCAGAAGTGTTTGGTTGTATCCTAGATCTTTGGGACATCTAGTGTTTGGTTCTTGGTTATTCAAGCAATGTTGAGTATGGGTTCTTTCTTGTGGAGTGCACCTTCAATCAAATCAGACATCGGGTGATTACTCCCATAAATTCTATGCCATCATTTCTGTAGCATATTTTCCTGATAGGACTGAGGTTTTATGGCTGGGTTGGTATCTACATTTCTCTTCCAGTAGCACTAGAACAAAAGACTGAAGGCATTCTGTAGATACCAGGTCAATTTATCCATTTTCAATCTGGAAGTTATCGTCAGCAACGTCACCGCGTCATCAGTTTGTGAAGAACAACTCTGTTGTAGCATCAGCTGGGTTGTTTAGAGATTTCCAAGGAATATTTTTGAACAACAACTCAATTGAATAGAACCCATTCTCTCCATTGGAATTCTTGCCTGGCTACAAGAGATCAAATTAAATGGAGAGAAACTCAGAGCAGATTATTGATTTTCAAAAATGATGTCACAAACACAAAATGAGGAAAATATAGTTTCACCCGT
The DNA here is from genome assembly GCA_002335545.1 of Apodemus speciosus. Lineage (NCBI taxonomy): Eukaryota > Metazoa > Chordata > Mammalia > Rodentia > Muridae > Apodemus > Apodemus speciosus. The sequence continues at coordinate 103,434 of BDUI01001135.1, forward strand.
GAATGTTACTGCAAAAAAGGATATGTATACACAGTGGAATAAGATTAGAACCTTATTTTGTATCATATGTGAGTATGAAGTCATCATCTATTAATGATATAAATAGAAGAGATGGAACCGAAAAAGTATAAACGTATAGAGAGAATGTTTTATGACACTGATTTTCAGACAGTGCCTAAAAACAATGCATCAGACATTATCAAAGTAAGATGCTTGTGTGAAGGCAATAGAGTGAATTATTGATATATAAAATGGGAGAAAATATTTGAAATTGTGTTTCTGATGGGGATTAAGATTCAACCAAATCCAACCAAATAACAGTAAAACATTTTGTTATGAAGTTGATTTAATATAAAGGAATCTTCATTATTTTGTGCATATCACTTCAACATGAGGACATACTGCACTTTGATGCACCTTTGATGAAGCATTAAAGTTATTTTCAATATTTCAAATAGTTACCATTTTTTGAGACAAAGAATAATCATGGATTTCTATAATATGAATTTTTGTTGTGCTTTTTAATAACAACTAATTTAACTTATACTGTTTTCAAGCAAATATACCCAATAGCTATAAAGAGGTAAGTCATGTCAAATCTCATTTTCATTTTACTGGGCTAATGTAGAAAAACATTATATGAACATATATAAAGGAAATGTAGAAGGTAAGCTGAATAACTGCAACATTCACCATCAGTTAACTCTGTTGATCAGCATAGAAAATAGAACAATGTCAAAAAGAAAAACATAAATTATTATATATTAAATATATACTAATATATATATATATGTATATATATATTGCCATAATAACTTGAATGATGCCCATTAAAGTTTCAAAGAATGTGAACACGTGTTAGTTCACACACTGATTGATCCATTAGTGACTTGGTCATTTTTAGAGTCTACCAATTGTTAAAGAAAAAATATTTTGACATTTTTTTTAAAAGAGAAAGGCTGAGGAAGAATAGAGAGTATGTTTTATGGAATATTCTACCAGGTGCTAGAAGTTGGAGTCAAGTCTGAGCCAACTGATGACAGCTGGGGACTATAGCCGAAGAGCACAGTGAGGAGTCAATGGATGTAAAGTCACTGAGATGGCATCAAGTTTGTGCAGAGATTTCCTTTTAACTGTACTAATAGATTTCTTATAAAATTTTGGCAAGGATGATCAGACATGGAGAGAGAACCATAGAGAATATTCTCAGATATTGAAAATGTTTAAAGAATTCTCTGTAGGATAAGAAGGATTCTTGCTAAAATTGGATTATGTTTGCCAACGAAGTATGAGGAAAGAGGAGTAATGTTTTGTAAAATAGTGATTATCAATGTAGTAACTTTAAACCAAGCCATAGATATAAAGGGAAATAAAAGAAAAATCACTGTGAGTTTTGTGTGTGTTAATGATTGTCTATATTCACAGTTGTGAATGTCTGCATGCATGTGCCACAGAGTACATATGTGAATATATGTAGTCAGTTATCACCTTCCACCTTGTTCGAGACGGGGTGGTAGTGTTGCTTTTCTGTGTCATACACTAAGCTAACTAGCCTGTAAGTTCCCAGAGCTTCTAATATCTGCCTCCCAAAACTCCTGGGGTTACAGATTCCTGTAGTGTCTGGATTTTGATGTATTTTAGGGATTCAAACTCAGGTCCTCATGTTTTCACACCAAGCATTTACCAACTGACCCATTTCTCCAGTCCAGAAAAATTAAACTTTAAAAATRCATATTATTACATTTGAGTTATATCACTTTTTACAGAAAATCAAGATTTACATAAATTTGCATGAAAATATTTTGAAAGTTCTAGAAAACAAGTTCACTTATTGAAAAAATAGAAGTTATACATTGACCTGTTGTTCTGTACATTATCTGTTGTTCTAATTTGAATCTCTGTTAATAGCTACAAGCACTGTAGAGTTCTTAAGCACAGGATGATCAGTTTGATCATTGTTTCTTTTTTGAGGGATACAAATTGCAAGTAAAAAAAATAAAATGTAGCAAGAATTCATTTTAATGCATCAATACATGCTTATATGACATTCAAGACATGATGAAATTTTCTACTAAGTAAAGAAGGATGGATTTAAAGCTGTTGACAATTTAATAGTGAACAATTGAAATATTATAAAATATTCTTGTTTATAACTAACACTAGAAGAACAAGTTGAAATGATTGCGATTGGAAGGGTTTAGCAAGCAATTACTTTCCAGTTGCACACACAAAAGCAATTGAATTAATCCGTTTCAAGTTGGGTAATAGCATTCTCCATATTGCCATTAGTTGTCTAGTAGCATGAATATTTAAATAAATTTTCATTTCATTTCATAGAAAAAATSTATAGAAAATAAGGGATGACAAAAATCTATCTCAGTCCAATATCAATTCTTTTTAATTCCTAATTTAAGCAAATGAAAAGATCAATCGTTATGTCATTGTTATGCGTTGATATTGTATCATAAGTATTTACTCAATTTTACACAGAATATCAAATAAATAGCTGAACACAAGAGAACTCTGGGAAGTCTGTCAGGGCTCAACCAATGAAGGAGATACACTTAAAGTAACTAAAGCATCTGGTGAAGGCTGATCACAGCCTCTGCTTCTGTTAGTCTCACTGCTGCCTAACCCTAACCTAACTTCTAGCAATGCAGCAAGCTTCTAGCCTCATGCTTCCTGACTGTCACTTTCCAGAGAAAGGATAAAATATAATTTTTTAAAATATCCTGTTTAGAACATTGGATTGTCAGATCAAAAGAACAATTAGGGTTTTGCTTTCTTCAAATGTCATGGGATCATCCTGGTAGAGTTTAATCTGAATCAAGGCCTCACAGTAAAAGGGAAAGCCAGATGAAGTGTGACACTGGCACGACAAAGATCACAGTAAATAAGGTCAGAGACTTAGATGAATATAGTCAAAATGTGAAAGTACAGGTTTTGTTGTATAAATGGAAGCAACTCTAAAGAATTTGGTTGTTGGTAGTGTTTTTTGTTTGTTTGTTTGTTTGTTTTGCTACTGAGTGCATGAACCATACAGTGTGGTTGACCTTAACAGTGCTCATATTGTGCCATCTTTTCAAATGCATATTGTGTCAGAAATTTATCACATGTACATTTATTATAGTCTCATAGACAATACATTAAGAAAAGATTATACACACACACACATACACACATACACAAATATTTTTTAGCCAAAAATTTTGGTGAAAATGTCAGCTACATGTTCTTCCTCTCTCCTGTTACTTCTCTTTATGATGCTCAGAGCTAACTTCAATTGAGTTGAAAAGCAAACAGACATTTTCTGTTCCTTCAAAAGACAATAAATGGAAAATTAGTGAAATATAGGAACATAAAATTTATTTGAGAAATGGAAAAATGTTACAAAATCAATATGCCAAATTTCAAAATAAAACATACACTGTCAGAGTTGTATGCCACACTGAATATTTAAAAGGATAATTCCTGAATTATTTTAATAGGGATCTTGTCAATGTGGAAAAATTATAGCTCTTTTATTATTTAAACAAATAATACACAAGAAGAAAATTATAAATCCCCTCCAAATTTCATGTGTAAAAAGTAACTGTGGCTTTTGTTAATTTCATTTTAAGAAAAATAATACATACAGAAGAATCCTGTAGAGCTCAAAACGATGTAGCTAACAGAAAAGCATCTGTGCTCTACAATGGAGGGTATAGTTAGCTGGAAAAGCTCAACTCACTCTCAGAGCACAGAAAGCAGGGGCATTGGATGCTAAACCTCACTAAATATTTCAGCTGTGATAGGAAGAATAAGACTTAGGTTGTTCACTGTCATTTAATTTTCTAAGACTCAGTGGTTTTATCGACAAACCAAATAATGACAACAATAAGAAGAAATTGTGGTTACTACTTAAAGTTCTGGTCATATTGGTGATAACGAGCTGTATGTACTGGCTTATTCTTAATACTCTCATAGGAAAGTATTACATATATTATATATTATATATGATATATCATATATATATATATGCATATATACAGATATTATTTTCATATAAAATGTCCAGACATATAACACACACAGACACACAAATGCACATAAACGTACACATACACACATACACACACACACTCACACACACACCTGTTGTGTTAACTCGCAGAAGATTTGTGAGCATATGTCTATATCTACTAATCCCAGATAAGGAACACACAGCCAATGAAAGTATTAATTAAACCAAAATTCATCTTGGTGAACAAATACATTTATTACATTATCAGGAAAAATTTTTTTTCACACACACATGAATCTGCTGCATTGTCCCTTTTCAATTCATCTTTGGAATGATCAGTTCCTGTTTGGGCACCAATTGTGATAATCTTTTTGAGGGAGCCATGTACAAATGTCTACTTACCCCAGATGACCAACATAGACAAGTGTAGTCAGGGAGTTTATTGGGGTTAGGTAAAGTAGTATGGATACAGGATTGCTTAAAGGAACATAAACTATACTACAATGGCGGCATCACCAAAAAGTCCACCTCAGAATGAGTGACAACTCATGAAAACTACAAGCCTGGATTTGCCTAGGAAGTTGTAATCTTGGAGCTCCCTGTGTGAATTCAAGCATCTCTGTAGGTTAGAGTACCCTCTGGAATGCTCAGCCAATRGAAAGCATTCTTTCCACAGGAGCTGCACAGAATTGTACAATCTTGAGGAGGAGTCTTGTCAACCTTGTAAATGTCAAAAACTTCCTAAGAGGTATTTATTTCTTACATATTAGTAAACCTTCCTATTAGCGATGGCATATGACTTTAATCTTAACAGTCATGAGGCAGAGGTAGGCAGATTTCAGAGTTCAAGGACAGCCTGGTCTATAGAGTGAGTTCTAGGACAGCCAGAGCTACACAGAGAAACCCTGTCTCAAACAAACAACAAAACAAGAACAACAGCAAAACAATGGCCAAATTTAGAACTTCCTGAGGGTTTCATTCAAAGAAAATTAGCAACATATGTTGTTTCAGTATGGTTTCTTTGAACTAAAGTATTTTGTCAGCGTGATGATTTTAGAAAGAAAGGATCAAGGACCTCCACATAAAACCAGACACACTAAAACTAATAGAAAAGAAACTTGGGAAGACTCTTGAAGACCTTGGCTCAAGGAGAAAGTTCCTGAACAGAACACCAATAGCTTATGCGCTAAGATCAAGAATAGACAAATGGGACCT
>BDUI01001135.1:110437-121223 GCA_002335545.1 Apodemus speciosus
TTCTGGCTATTATAAATAAGGCTGCTATGAACATAGTGGAGCATGCATCCTTATTGCATGCTGGGGAATCTTCTGGATATATGCCCAGTAGTAGTATGGCTGGGTCCTTTGGAAGTATCGTGTCCCCAGTTTTCTAAGGAACCGCCAGACAGATTTCCGGAGTAGTTGTACCAGCTTGCAGTCCCACCAGCAGTGTAAGAGTGTTCCTCTTATGCAGGGCACCTTCTGGAAACAGAGAGAAACTGTCATCAACAGGACAACAATTCTAAAATGACTCAGCAGATATATTTCTTTCCTCTTAATTATTTAGATATCATTCAAAATCAATAAACTTGTGCAGTGATAAATAAAACAACAATAGTAAGAGATGTCTCCAAGCATCACAGAGAACCAAATGTGTGAGCATAGGAGAACATGTTAAGATTCCAAGAGGGGAGATCAGTCAGTTCTGCCTTACAAAGGGACTGTATGCTTGGACTCTGCATGAGAGTCTCTAATGAGTAGGCATGGTTAGCAGCATCTTTACTAGCAATTACCTAGGATTGATTTACCTAGCAGGACGAAGGAACAGAGATAGTAATAGTTTGAATGTTCACTTAGCCAAGCTGAGTGTGGAAGAGGAGATGAAGAAGAGGTGGTGGTAGATACTCTATTTTGCTCTCTGGGAAGAAGCTCATCATAGGTTACAAGTATATACTTTCATGCGGTTCACTGACAATGCTCAGGAGATCCTGATAACACTCAGCCCTTCTTCTCATTTCTTTTATATGAAATAATTATAAACCCTAGCTTCCAGAAGAACCGATCTCACTCCAAGATGTATTTGAACAGAGGCCAATGTAGATTGCATATTTTAAAAAGTTGAACAGAAATGTGAAAGTATGAATGTATGGCAGAGAATAATATTGACTTAGAAATATTGTCATGAAGCAGGATGAAAAACTATGAACAAATTTAGTTTCCTGGATAAAAACAAAATGCAATGATTCAGTAGCTATTTTTTCAAGAGGAACTGAAAGAAGTAATCAGAAAGATCATAAAAGAACAGATGGTATGAAATTTGAAGTGGCAGAGCTAAGGAAATAAATGAGAAATAAAATCATAGAATTAAACAATATTGAGAACTATACAAAGAAAGAAATATACTACTGAAAATATCAGAACACAAAGTACAAATAAAATAGAAATAAATAAGAAAAATTACTTAAAAGAAGATAAAACAGAAGAAATAAAAATAAATCAACTTATGGAAAATCAAGTTCTTGGAACATTAAGTCTAAATAACTAAAAGAAAAATTTGGAATTAGGTAAGCCACATTTTTCAAATATATTTTAAGTCACAAATCTAAAAGTATAAAGAAGTTATAGTTTTCTGAGTACATATTTTGTTTAGATTGGTGAATCAAAATAATTCTCAGTGGGTTCCTGGACTTTAATTTTAAGGAAAATGTCAGGGTTTTAGACACCACTCAACAGTATAGTGCTTACTTAGCAAGGTCCGCAGTCTATGATTGATTTACACACTGAGAAGGAATGGAGGAAAAGTGATTGGGGAAATCATGCAGAAGAACAAGGGGATGGGCTAATCCAGGTACCCCAAGCAACCATTTGGTAAAGGGTACAACAAAGTAATTGACCATTGAATTCATCACAGGGATATTCTGTACATTGGAAACAAAAGGGGGTCTACAAGGTAAGTGGGGAAATTACTTATGACAAAATACCTTTCCATTCAGTGAAACATCATTTTTATGATATGTAAAGGTGGCATTCTTACCTTGAAAAAGCATGAAAATTTGGGCAAGACAAGAGACTAACCTAGTCACTGCAGCATCACACGTGAGCACACATGGGCACATTTAGCTTATCTGACTCTAGGGTGTACTTACAGTGAAAAATTTATAAAAAAAATTAAGTATTTTTTAAAAAAATGTGTGTGCCAAGAAGTATATCTTTTATAATCAAGTGCTCAGAGAATGCCACAAAATAAGGTTATTAAAACAGTTTTAGTTTTACTTGAAGTAATCAGCTGAAGGCACAGATAGTGCTTTTCTGCATCAAGCATTACTGACTCAAAGTTCATAGACCCAGTGGAATGTGTCCAGCAAATATCTAAGTATGGCAGGGTAATAATATACCTTCTTTTCTAGACTATATGAGGCTTTTGTCTCAAAATATACTTACCGGTCTGGCTGAAACCTTGCTATAAAATTCTGACAAAATAAGAAATTTCCAGAAAGATACTCCCCATTGCTTTTACAGTAGTCAGACCCCCACTGTGGTCCAAAGAAGCCATATTATGTTTTTTACTCCAGCAGCTTCCTTCACAAGCACTTCCCACATGCCATCTTTCTGTCCCATATTTAGCATCTCCTCCCAGAGAATCTGTACTATTAAGCCAAGCGAACACTGCAAAAACTGCCAACAAATAGCAACTCATCGAATTCTGTGATGGAAGTCAGAAGAGAACATAAGTTTAGAACAAAGACATACAACTGTATCCTACTGACTAGACAGCACTCAACAGGAAATCCAATAGCATATTTTTAAAGTCTTTGCAACTATTAAGACTACAAGTGTCTAAACTGTTTTTGTTGTTGTTGTTGTTTTTAATTTCACTGTGGAATTGACTATACACACACATGTAATACACTAAACTACAATGTAGTAAAGTCAACAAAGAACAAAAAGCTGAGGATTGGTTTTTAGTCACAACTAAAATGAAGATGCCCAAATTAATAAATATTAATAAAATATCTTAGAAGAACTCTACATAATATGAGCAAAATAGATGGAGACAGGAAAATGGGGGCAGTTGGATTTCTATCATTCAATATTAAAAAATATTTATCAGTGTTTTCTTATTTAGACAATTGTATATCTATTGCCTTGTCTACACTGAGCAAAAATCCCTTCTATATTCTTACAAACTTCACCAAAATTCCTTATAACTTCTATAGTAGTATTTTAAGAATATTTCCAGTTCAGTGAGTAAAATGCAAAGCTAGCATATTTATTATCTTTTCTGATTTTACAGCAATATAGTTAGAGCTATGCATTTTCCTCTGAGCACTGCTATAACTGCATCTTATATATATACATATATATATACATGTATATATATATATACATGTGCTAGTCAGTATTCTAAGAATTTAATCTTTTACTTAGTTAATATTTTTAATTTTGCAATTACATTGAAGAGTATAGTTATAGACTAAATATTTTTGTCATTTCCCCAAAACACATTTGCTAAAATTATAATGCCCAATATGATAATATTGTTGAACACGGCCTTTGTGAAGTAACAGAAGAAGATAGCTTAAAATGGTATCTGTGTCTTGATAAGAGAATGAGACACCCTGCCCCTGTTCATCCCTCCCCGACCCCTTGTACCCACCTCCCCGCCACACACACATTTTACTCACCGTCTTGTGAGGAAGCAATGAGAGCTCAGGATATCAGCAAATCAGGAAGCACAACTCAGCAGGAGCCAGATCTACCAGCGTATTATTGATTTCTTTATTGTGAGACAGGGTCTCCATATATAGCTCTGGCTGTCCCCAAACTTGATATTCTTCTACCACTGCCTCTTGAGTGCTACAATTATAGGTATGTATTCAATATCTATAAGTATTTTCATGTTGGCCTAGATGATGTGAGGCTGAACAGTAAAAAGCTGTAAGTTAACCCATCTAGAATATGTGTTTTTGTTGTAACTCTTCAAACTGACTAGGGATATTATATATGATTGACTTATTTTTTCTCTTATGTAGTTTTCTTCAATTTCTATAAGAGAGAAAGTCAGTTTTCTTGAGGAGTGTGGCTCCTTGTATATTTACCAYACTTTAGTATATAGTCCACACCCAGAAGTAAATAGATCGCATGGATTGAAGTCAAAAGGTTATTAAATATAAACAAATGAACAAATATATAATGGAAGAAAAAAGAACATGAAATTAGGGCGATATGAAAGTAGATGTATATAGGAGAAGAAGTAAGAATAGGAGTTAAGGGATGAATATCATTAATATAGAGTATATAAAAATTTCAAAGAGTACAATTTTTAATTTAAAAATTATGATCAGAGGATGCTCTGTGGACCTTTTTATATCCATATATCAACATAGGAATAGTTTATCTTACTCATGTACCCTGCAAACAAAGTATTTTGTTCAATTAACCTTTGAATCATAATTTTAGAAGCATATAATGTATTTTTCACTTTATCAGGTTGAATGATTTCTAGAAGGGAAGGAGCATATAGCATTATGAGGATGAGAAAGTAACTCAATGTATAAGAAATCCCCATAGAGACCTTGCACAGCTATATTATCAGCAAGGAAAAGATACTTGCTCTCTTCCCTAAATCGTGAAATCCAGTATCTTACTGCACAATATATGTTTACTTAAAAGATATTTAGCTATTTGCTTGATCAAACAACAATTTTTCTAACAATATAAAAAGTACAGTTCTCAAATGTGCCTTATGTTAAAAATTGTGAGAAAGATGTGGAAAATTCATTGATGCAAGTTGCAGACTGTACACACACACACACACTCACACACACACACACATACACACACACACAAAAACACATATTTGAGTTATGTAGCAAAAGATGAACATGATGCAATGTTTTTAGAACAGGGAAGAAGAAATGTGTAATGTCCCAGTGTTGTGCCTATTATGCTAACAAGATACTGAAGCCAAATGTCACCCTTGTTCTGATCAAGCAATAATAGTAAATATAAGCTGTAGTTGTATAACAGGAATCTGAGCAAATAGACCTCTGATCATTTTTTTCAGATAAAAAGCTGAGGCTTTCTTATACCAATCAAATTTCAATCCCAAAGAAGTTACATTTCTGATAGTCCCACAAGTTATTCATTTTTTCAATTGGAATTTTTAGTTTTTTAATTTTACATGAGTACTTTGACAACTCATATTTGAATAATATAGATTTCATGGGCTTTTTTCTTAGAATTTTAATCATGCCTCTCTCTCTGTTTGCGTGTGTGTGTGTGTGTGTGTGTGTGTGTGTGTGTGTGTGTGTGTGTTAGGATACTATCTGCAAGTACAGAAGAGTATCATTACTAGTGTCAGGGGTTGACTCTCACATGGGATGGATCTCAAAATGAGGCAATCATTGATTGGTTATTCCCTCAACCTCTGCTCCATCGTTGTTCCAGCATATCTTGTATGCAGGACAAATTTGGGGTTGATGGTTGTGTGGGAGCATTGATGTCCTCCACCCTCCACTGGAAATCCTATCTGCCTACTGTTAAGCCTGAAAATACGGGGGTGCACCCTGCACCCCATTCCTAGGAAGGCGACACCCCACATCACTCACGAGAAACGATCGCGATGCAATCGCATGAGGATTTCTTTATTAAAAAGGAAACCAGTATACTGGGATCGGCTCATAACCATGCAGGGTCAGAGAAAACCGATAAAACGTATACAGCGGAAAGAGTTTTTATACATACATGGCAAAGGGGGAAAAGTACGGGGTATTCAGGTCATGGGGCAATGGCAAAAAATGGGGGAAGGGTATGGCGGTATTCAGGGCTGGAAGGGAGGAAGGAAGGTATTCAGGGCAGGAAGGGTGGGGAAAACAGCCTTTGTGATTGATTATTCAGAGCAGGAAGGGAGGAAGTAAGGTAAGCAACCTTTGTGATTATTTCCTTGAATAGAGGTCAGAGCAGGGAGGGGGAAGGTAAGCATTACAGAGCACAGACTTAAAATTTCAAGGCAGGATCTTTCACCTACAGGAGGTGGCCACATAAGTCTCCATATCTCTTATTGGAAGGACTCTCAACTAGGGTCACCCCCATAGACTGTTTGTACCCAAAGAGCCATCCCAGAGCCCCCTTAGTGAGTCCTATGTTACTCAACCCATCTGTTTTTCTGAATGTGAGACATACCTATTTGCCACCCTGGGTATCCTGATCCTAGTGAGCTTCAGAAGCTCCTGCACATGTGAGCTGAAGAAAAAGTAGCCATGTGGTGTTTCATTACTATGTTGTAGTACCAACTTTGGTGGGATGGTATTCCTTCTGGGGAAGAGGGTCACGCTATTTCTACTTCTTTTCCTTAAAATTAACAAACTGTCCTTGTTCCAATTTAAGGCAAACTTCTTACCTATTCATTTCCTGGACTGTTCTGCCTTCCTGTAAAAAATAGCTTCAGATCTTTGACACATACGTTTTACAGCAAATAAAATGTTTAGGATTAAATTATCTCACCTGAACTGTAAACCACGATCCACCTTTGTAAATCCAATATTGCTTGTCAATGAATAAAATAAATTTCTGTTGGAAATTCACAATATGATATCTTATTCCAACATGTATTGGAAATGAGTCTGAAGTGGGCAAATGCTTCTTTCTGATAATTACCTCAAAAGAACTGGAGTGTCAAGATGACTGCACACTGAGTCAGAAAATTTTTCAATTAAAAAAAAAACAATAGAAAACAACCCCTCCTCCTAGAACTAAATTCAACCACAAAGGGAGCAGCCTAGAAATGATAAATTTGTTTCTTATTTTGCAATTGGCCCACTTTAGACTTAGTATGTCCACCAGTAGCAATAATTAATTCGCCTAAGGATTTTAATATAAAAATATGACAAATTTATACATATGTGATCAATTACCATAGTGAAGTAAGTGTTAAAATATCTCAAGACGTTGACTTTGAAAAGATAAAATGTTTCAATAAAATTCAAGCTGGTATGCATCCAAGTAGAGAATTGTAAAAATAAGCAACCAAGTTTTGGGAAATGTATTGGTGGCATGTGGGCATTATGTTTTACCTTTCTTAAGCAAATGACCTTGTGTAGAGGATAGGAGATGATTTTTAATGACAATGATGAGTTCATGCAATGATAATTAATGGTACTTGCATATGTCAAGAAATAACTTGCTCTTTCAACACCAGTTCTTGAAATGATATAAGAAAGTACTTTTAATATGAGTTTCTCATTAAGATTCAATATCGTAATAAACCTGAATAAAGTAAAGCAAATTTATGGCCTTCGGAAGAGAGCATGAAGAATTTATACCCACAAAAAAGCAAAGGTTTTAAAAATAAGGGGAGCTTTTTCCATTTAGTGAATACTGAAAAGTGTCTTGTAAATATCCTAATTCCTTTCTTAATATGCAAATCTCTCCCACAGGAAAAGGTTGCTGTCTCTGAAGACTGGCTGCAATGAGCTTTTCTTTAGTAGCAGCATCTGCATGCAAGTGCTCACTAACACTCTTTCACCTTTTTCAATGTCCTCTGGTGCTAATTGGAGATGTTTGTGATGAGCTTTGAATGTGCAGGAAATGCCTAGCAGGAGTCCAGACACTTGCAAATGGAATTTCTGGCTAGCTTGTATTCACTATCTCTAGTGAGATTGGAGCTGGATTCTTATTAAATCTAAGTCTTCTCTGCAATGTTTAAATCATTTTTAGAATTCAACATATATTATTGTAATCTACGAATGTGATTTTAATATATTCTTTTGCATRACTCAGTTTTAAAATATAAAAACAGAAACCAGAGAAATGTTTATTTCAGGCTTCAAGGTCATGAAATTTATTTATGTCATAATTTTTCATTACTATTATTAATATTTTGCATTTTCCATGATGTACTCGCCACTGTAAAAATGAGCATTTCTGTTGTTATTATTGAAAATATAGAATGCTTGAACTGAAAGGATTATATTTTTAGAGCTAATTAGTTTTATTTTCAAACTGTCACGCAATGTACCCTTTCATAATAAGCCCCATGAATTCCTGGTAGAAGAAAGAGCTCCTACATCATTTAAAACTGAAAAGAATGTGCTTCTCTGTAGGAGACAGAATAAGAACAAGGGTTTGACTATTATCAAGGGCACAAGTGAGGAAAGGAACTGAGACAGGCCAGAGAGGATAGGGAAGGAACAAAGTAAACAGGAAAATGGAGTGGGTGGTCTGACATTAGCTCTCTCTTCCTTTCCTTCCTATGAGCAATTGTTGCTGAACTACAAAATATTTGGCAAACAAGAGATTTTTGTTAGCTTCATGTAATAAAGCAGCCTATTAACAAAATGTCAAGGAATCAATAACCAAATTGACAACTCATCAGGTCAATAAACTCTGTGTAAGACTTATGTTAACTCTAACCAAAACCTAGAAGCTGACATGGTTGGGAATGAGAAAAAAGAAAATTTGAACAGGATTGTCATAATCCAAACTCTGTAGAAGCAACGTTTACAACAAAAGTACAGAGTTTTCTATTATCACATTCACCATTAGGTCTTTTTCAAGAAGTTATAAAGCACACAATTTCAGAGTGATAATTCTAGACATGATGGTATACCTCAGATCACTAAAACATTCTTGTGAACCTGAGCCTTTATTGAACAGCAAAGTAGGCTTGTGTTGTTTTGTTATTTAAAGTAATGTGCAGACAGCATTTAAGGCTATCCACATGAAGTCTAATCATCCCCCATCCTACCTCCCAGTACACCCCAGTGTTTCCCCCTTTTCTTATATCTCCATCTAATGCTTTTTTTTTTTTTTTGTCTTGTTTCTTAGATTTGCCTCAAACTATTGCCTACTGTTAATTGGTATGACTGTGTTTGAAGTTCAAGACTTTGTTACCACTTGGCTACCTGAGAGAAAAGCCTCTGCCTTGAGCTGCCTGCCTAGGTTATTTATGTAATAACACACTATAACTGCAGATTGAGTATTCTTTCTTTGGTCAAAGATAACCAAGTAACTCCCTTCCTTACTAGCTTAGCTACTATTTCCATTTTTTTTTAAAAAATAAAATACCTGATAAAAAGCAACTTGAGAAAATGTTTCTTTTGCTCATAGTCATTTGGAGCAACAGTCCTTCATAGGTCAGAAGATAGTGTAGAAGGCCTGGGGCAGGACCAGCTCTTGTCCAAAGAGTGGCAGACACTGGGTGGGTAGATCTAGAAACAGAGAAAGCAGTGCTGGCAATCAGATGATTTCTTTTTTTCTCTTTTATTTGATCTTTTATTTTATTTTCTCTTTTATTTGGGACAAGTTCATGGGCTCTGTCCCATAAATGGTGCTGTTTACATACAGTGCACTTTCATTCCTTCAATTATTCTGGAATGTATGCCTTACCATTCACGAATCCAAAGGAGTTGACTTCCACAGTAGCTACCATAATTGTGTTTTTGTTCTAGAGGAAATCTTCAGAGTGCTGAATTTACATTTTCAGCATCTCCTCTTTTTATCTGTGAAAAGGAGAGGTAGAGATGCAAAGGAGAAAAGTTATCATTGAAGATTCCAATTCTTGGACAGTTTCTTGATGCCTGAGGTTTTGAATAAGGACCTTAGAGGATCCAGGCTGAATTCATTATCTCATAGGTCCTGGATTCTCATGGCTAGACAAGATAGCATGCCTATGTGTCTTTAGTTGTATCTACAATTTTCAATGAGCTTCAATGTGTAAAGCTCCAATTATAGAAAATGATCACACTACCCACAGTGTTTTTAACAGCATATGTTATATGATACATGTATAAATTTTCTTACGAAATACTAAATTCATGCAGTTATATTTTCTCAAATAAAAGAAAAATGAAAAGATATCATTAAGGTTTGATGAATTTTGTGTATAACATCCCATATATATTCATAAACACTTTTGGTGCGGCTTGTGTAGAGTATTTGTCCATAACAGAATGTATCAGCTGTCTACCTTTACCTGAAAATTAATTCCTCTCCTGCTCTTAAACCATTGCTCTCTTTCTAGTTCTTGGAAATATTCAGGTCAATCAATCCCTCTTTTGTGGGCAGCAGAAAAGAAGATGGAAGGTTTTGTCTTACATATGCTCAAAGAAAGAATTCTGTGTGACAGAAACAGTCATTAATGCAGTAGGTCCTGGTCAGCTGAGCAGAGAGTAAGACTGAGAACAGGGAGTAAAGTGGCATTTTCTGTCTGGTACAAGGAAGATCATCTACTAACTCACATAAAATTAGCTCTCACAAAGCATCAACTCCTGCTTACTCTTAGGAGATAAAATGTCATTAATTTTACTGTGCAAATTGTCTCTTTCAGCAAGCCAATCATACATGCATTCAGAATGTCTTTTAATTATAGAATTTTTCTTGGTTTATTTTTTAAGTTTTCTAGATACAGTCATGTTAAAAGGAGATAAACTCACAGAGTATAAATACAAACAAAGCTGGGACAACTTGAAGGATCAAATGAACAGTAAAGCACTAGRTTAAGTAATTAAAATACCATTAAGCAACTGACCAAGGCTGTATTGGGGCAAATAAAACAAATATTTATGAGTTCACACAAATACAAAAACTAAATTAGAAATAAGAGAACTTCAGATCAATATCCCTTATGAACATCGATGCAAAATAAAAAATTTTACTCAATAAAATTCTTGCCAACCGAATCCAAAAACACATTAATACAATCATTCACCATGATCAAGTTGGCTTCATCCCAAGGATGCAGGGATGGTTCAATATAAGGAAATCTATCAACGTAATCCACTACATAAACAAACTCAAAGAAAAAAACCACATGGTCATCTCATTGGATGCTGAAAAAAGCATTTGACAAAATTCAGCACTCTTTCATGCTAAAAGTCTTGAAAAGAGGAGGAATTCAAGGCCCATACCTAAACATAGTAAAAGCAATTTACAGAAGACTGGTAGCCAACATCAAAGTAAATGGAGAGAAACTGGAAGCAATCCCACTAAAATCAGGGACTAGACAAGGCTGCCCCCTCTCACCATATCTTTTCAATATAGT
>BDUI01001136.1:9590-22090 GCA_002335545.1 Apodemus speciosus
AGAGAGTGAGCGATTATTGGGAAGCAGAGCAGAGGTCTACTAAGCAGGGAGGTTAAAGGGCTGCAGAGCGAGAGGGCCAGGCTCAGATTATAGAGTGAGAATCAAAACCCAGCTTTAATTTTCCAGTGGCCTTCTGAGGACTATACACACATGGGCAGGAAGAAGAGAACAGGAGCCTTTAGGTAGGAAAGGAATGGATCTCATTTCTGTCACCTGGATCTTCTCAATGAATAGCAAAGGTCCACATCATCAAATGAATAATCAAAGGCACCAATAGTGACATTAGCACACACAGTGACAATGTGAGGAACCGGCAAGCACTGGATCTGTATCCATCCAGGAGTAACCCACCCATCCCATTCATCCATCCATCCTGTGATTAGTTGTACTTTGGATATGTTGCACCACAAAAATGGAATAAGGAGAAAACCACCATAATTATTTCCATCTTGGATTTAATAGTATAAAAGAAAATGAAAAGGGCCAGCCCGAGGGCTCACTGTGTAAAGGTGCCTGTGCTGCCTGACTTGAGCCCCATGCTCAGGACCCTTGTAGTGTAGGAAAGAGCGAACTCCATGGCGGTGCCATTGAAAGAGCACATACGCACACAAAACCAACCAACGAATAGAACTAGAAAATAAAAGATAAGAAAGTGATGTAATACCTATGGCAATATAATTTTTTTTTCATTAAAATGATTAGGAATCAGGGTTGGAGGCTGTGGTTCTAGACTAGAAGAAGCCTGTCCGTTCAGAGGCCATCTTAAGGTACAGCTCAAACAAGTCAACATTTGGGTTTTGTTCAGGAGGGGACAGACTTCGTGACACCTTTCCTCTCCCCTGGCTGGCAATCCATCTTTCAATCTCAGTGTAACTTCTGGTTTCCTGGGAAACCTCTCCCACTTTGACCAAAATATTAGTCAATTCTTCACAAATGTTCATGTGGTCCCGTTACATGTATCTGTTATAACAYGTGTGCGATTAATTGGTCAACAGGGGTTTCTTTTGCACGCCTGCATAACCGCAAGTGTCTGAAGAGCAGCAATGTTCTCTTATATTTCTTTTGCCGGCTTAACAGTGGGTCTTTAGGGTAGTTCTTTTCCAGTCCCACTGGGTTCACATATACTGCCACTATTTTCTTCTTAAGATATACTTCTCATTATGTGGATCACTCAAAGTCATCAGAATTTATTCTTCAGGCTTCACACTGGCTAAGAAGATGGCTATACATTTCAGACTCTGATAGTGAATGGTCCTGGACAATCTGTTTCTGACCATGAAATAAGCTGTATCTTAAGTGAAGCATCTTTACTATTTGCCCTAAACAATGATCACCTGAAACTGTCTTTCTAATTCCCGAGGGTCTAGTCTTACCTAACCTAGCAAGACTCAAAAAGAGTTGCGTGGCCACCGTTACAGAGCCTTTCCTGATCACATTTACAGCTTTCTATATATGTTGTTGTAAGTCATTCATGCAGAGGAGTCTTTTGAACTGAAAGTTCATTTAGGARTAAGAACTGACAGGGGTCGGGGGAGGAGATATAGGATGTGGAACAGTCAGAGGGTGGACAGRGAGGAGAATAAAACCTGGAGTGAAAAAAAAATAAAACAATTGTGTCTCAGTGACCTATACTGTTCATGAACCAAGAATTGTGTCTCAGTGACCTATACTGTTCATGAACCAAGCACACTGGGTCAAAGAAGCCTGCTTTGCTGAATGAATAAGCAGTCCACGTCCTTTGTTCACTGTTTTAGAGGAGGGGAAGYGACAGCAGTGATGCAGTTATTCTGTCCCACACACTATGCTCAGRAGCTGTGAGATGGGGTTATTAACCCTGTATCATGGGAGTAAAACTGTGACTCCAAGACTCCAAATAACTTCGCCAGGACCCGCGCGGGCTGTGAGGCAGTGAAAGGAAGACTGGAACTCAAGGTTGTTAATTTTGGTCACTGCCTTGCTTTGCTTCAGTGTAATGTGTTTATATTCACTGACAAACAGCACGGCCTGCCTGTGTGAGCCTAGTGACCGACCACATTCTGGAAATTAGACTATGTGGAAATAATTACATGTGGATTTTCAGTTTCTCTCTGGACTTCTGACACCTCAATCTAAGTACAACTTGGGAAACTTTGAATAATGTGCATTTTCTTACTGCTGCGTTCATACTGTAGGGGCAAAGGTATAAATGAATGACTTCTTGCTGAATTCTCAACTCATGAAAAAATTGTCAAGATGGTAGCTGTGAAGTTCCAGGCCATTTAGCTTTGGACGGATGGAGTGGTAAGCCTGCAGTGTGTGCAGCTTTGGGCAGATGGGAGTGGTAAGCCTGCAGTGTGTGCAGCTTTGGGCAGATGGAGTGGTAAGCCTGCAGTGTGTGCAGCTTTGGGCGGATGGAGTGGTAAGCCTGCAGTGTGTGCAGCTTTGGGCGGATGGACCGGTAAGCCTGCAGTGTGCACGGCTTTGGACGGATGGAGTGGTAAGTCTGCAGTGTGTGCAGCAGTTAATGCAGTGGCTAAGGCGTTCACAGAGATGCTTTTGAATTAAATAGCTAAACAGGAAAACAGCATTTTATCAAACAATCACCATAAATAAAATGCATTTTGACTTTAGGATGACATGTGCTCGTACAGGAATGTCTGCTCTGTAAGCTGAGAACTGCATAACAAATTAAAGAACACACATCTATGTGGATAAAAGGCAAATAAACTTTCCCCAGCAGTAATGTGGGAATCCTCACTGACGGTTTGACATATCAATATTTCAGGAAGAATAAATGACTTTCATATCTGTATTTTTTAAAAATCATATACTTATTCATTTTTGCATTACTTGAATACTTTAGAAAGAATCTGTACTTTATCACCTGAAACTGTTAAAAGTTATTTCAAAATATTTTAATAAAGCTTTTTGAATGATCAAATAATATAACTTTTAAACAAATTTTACTATTATTATAAATATTTGCTCTTCATCCTTTGCCCAAAGGAAAACTATAAATCTTGTCTCAACTGAATGAACACCATTTATCATATTCATTTTGTTGTCAATACAATTATGAAAAGCCTTTGGCCTTTTCCCAAGGAAGCTGATTTGCTACTGAAACCCAATTATTATAAGCAAGGCCAGTAGCAAGCCACTGCATTTGCACTGTAGCACTACGTGCTGCATAACTGACACCTTGCTCTTTGCCCCCGACCCCAATAACTTCAACATCTATGGTCAAATGGAGAAGATATCAGTTTCTAGTTCAAAAAACAAAACACCAAGTCCCAAGATTTTCCATTTCTGCCATCTGCTGGACAAATGCTGAAATGGAAACCAGATTACATTTGTTGATACAGAAGGGAATTTCTGACCTTGAATCTTCATTATAACTGGTGAACAAGAAAAATACCTCTTAACTGCTGGACGGGCTACCTTTAAGAGATTGGTCTCATGTAAATAATCAACTCTTTTGTACCAAAAGTAGGTTCTTATGATTTTCCAAATAAAGGAAAGTTTTTGACTTTGAAAGTGGGTGTTTAGAGAAATAAAATGGTCACTGTAGATGAATTTAAGACTATGATTAAATTTATAATCTTTAAACCCACACTTTTATATATACGGTATATAGTTGATTCTTCAGAACCATGAAAAAAAAACTTAATTGTCTGATCTTTAAGAAAATAAATATGAGGAARTAGGTTTTCATACCAACTAAAAACCATAAGCCAGTACTCTAAATAGTAGCATTTAAAACTTTGATAATGTGTAGCATTCTCTCTAGGTTTTGGGCTATAGCTACGGCAGTCGCTAAACACTGCTTCTAAGACATTTCCTTTACAATATATAAAGTTTGGATAAAAAAGTCTTAAATAAACAAGCAAGAATGCCACTTAAATATAAATTAAGTTGGGCATGGGCATGGTCATTCCAATATTTAGGTAGCTAAGGCAAGAGGACCAGGAGATTAACTTTATTCCTGGCTCTGTCAAGTCTGAGGCAAAACTGGGCAAACAAGATACTGTTTTAAGAAAGAAAGCCATAAAATAAGTCATTTTGCTTTAAAGTAGAATTTTCTTATAGGCTGCTGGTTTCAAATATAAAGAACATGACGCTATCACACTTCAATGACTTGAATAAACAGTCATTTCTTGTTAGGATTAAAGATRACTCGCAGAGTACTATTAACATGTTAATAAATGTTTACTGGCCACTGGGTGTCAGACACCAGATAGAATGTGTTACTTAACTTAGTGGTCACAGTAAGCCAGGACACTGGATTGTCTCCTTTACTGGATGATGACATAAAGTTTCCAAGAAATAGAATGACTGGCTGAGGTTTACACAGTAATTGAAGAGCTGTGATTTCAAACCTATTCTGTCTCTTTTTATTCTTACGTAACAAGGCGTTTCTGTATAGGGATTTGTCCCCCTGTCTACACTAGTCTACACTACAGTTTAGTTACAGCAAACTCAAATTTTATAGTAAGTGACAAATCTTCCACCCCCTTTCAAGATCCTTAATATCCTCATCATGATGACCAACTGTAGAATTGTGAATAAAATCTCAAAAGATAAACTAACTCTGCTAATCGAGATGGAACAGAGACTTAGAATTTCCTCGGAAAATAACACCTGGTACAAATCATTGATCCCAAGCACAAATATTAGCTACAAGATGCCTTTAACATAAACAACCATTTGGGGAAGTGATCTTCAAGTTGTCAATATTTAATGGTATCTATCACAAAAGTGACCTCTTTGAGCTGGGTCTCCAATGCTGTGCTCAGTTATCTGCACTGCTGCCACTGTGCTGTAATTTTTAGCTGATTACACATTAGTTCATTTAGCTTTGTTTCCTCTTCCCTACTGCGCCGCACTATTAAAGGAGAGAGAGGGGCCTGGCATCCCTCTGTGCACAGAGCTGGTACTGTCACAGTGTAATAAGGATACATCCAGTCAAACAGCATGCTGTAGCTGGTCTTTGTGTTCAGTGCAAAGGCAATCCCTCGAAGATCTCTTGCCAGCCCGATCAACATACGCTGTCAGTGGGAAAGAGACACAGTAATTGATTTTCACGTTAGTGCAGAGCAGATGGAGTAATAATCAGGCAATAATGACCACATATCTGATTCTGATTCATTAGCTAAAATGTCTCGCTTAGATCCCTTTCCATAGAAAACCATAGGCTCTTTAATAAACAGACCAGCAATCTGCTGAGCAACTCCACCTTGCTTCTTATAAACTGAGCTGAATCGTAATTCCAGGAGCACAGCACACTGAGACTCTTAATATATTTTGTAGCCGAATACTGACAAATTAGAAAAAAAAAAAAAAAGGACCAGGATTCATAATTTCACAAGATATATAGTCTAGATATTATTTAATAGCAAATCTCAACTGACTGACTTGACTAAAATCAACTCCACTATATAGTTTAGAAATGCATTGGCATTAAAGATCCCCAAAGAAAAAAGTTGAAATAACTCAAAACAAGATAAAACTGCCCAGGTGACCTGTAGGATTATGATATAACCAGAAGGGCAGCCATACTCTCTAAGTAGGGAAACACGTAAGGAAAAAAGTTCTGTATTTAATGTCACGAGACTTTGTAACTGAACTCTAGCTTTGTTTAATTCTTAAAGACAAGGCAATTAATCAGTCTTAATTTCCAAATCTATCACAGGGGCTAACTATAATTATGGCCATTCTACAAATCTACTATGAGAGATATGTTTGCAAAAACGTATAGCACTATCCCGACAACTAGTAATCATGGCTCATAAATGGTTTTAGAAGGGAAAGTGAAACTAACCCCCTTGACATGAATAAAAAAGATCTGAGTCATACTCTGGACTCTTAATTAAGCTGTCCTTAGGATGATGCTTGGGAAGAGAAAAAGAAAACCCATGAACAGATGCTAGAATGTCAGAGCAAGGAGCACAAATAAACATAATTGCCCAACAAGGAGGTGTGATCGTTGAGATATGCAACTGTGATTTCTGAATATACTGTTTCAGGAGAAGTGTTAAGCCAAAAAATGGTCTCGGGACCGTTTCAGATTGATTTTGGTAATAAATGAAAACCTGTTTAGTAAAAAGCCTAAGTTATCAAGTAGGCAATGCATTCTGACCATCTTTATTACGATGGGTATTTCTAAGTAATAAATCATAATTTTCAGTCAGACACATTGCCCCTCCTCTTTAAAGACTGACTCAGTGTACCTGGATGTTGGCTCTAGGACTACTCAATTTCTACTTCTAACCCATAGTACAGAAGGATGGAAACCAAAAGTTTTGAATATGAAAACTCCTAATTTCATTTTTGTTGTTTAAAATGTCTCAGGCAGCTTCTGCATATTATACATTTTTTCCCTCACCAACTAGTCTTCTTTCTCAGCTTCCTTTCTTCCTTGCAGCTTCTAGAACAAAATCCATTCTCTGAATACGTGAATTCTGATTGCTGCCTATGCTGTAAGATGGCTTCTACTTGGCTCTGCCATCTATTGAAGTGCTTTTAAAAATTTCTATTTTTATTCTGTACAGTTACTCAGGCTCCCATATGCATATGAAATACCCACTGTTCAATTCTCAACTAGAGGACAAGAGCCATGAGTTTTACATCTTGCCTTGTACAGGGGCTTTTCATAGAATGTCATTATACAAAAGATTAATTTTTATTTGATCAGAATTTTTCTTCCTTAAAGGTACTAACTTGATACAAACACTCCAAATAAGCACATCTACTGTCTTTTTAATACAGTAAAATGTGGCCATAAATTATACTAGTTTTACTTTTGGAAACTGTTACTTCAGAGCAGAGAAAATGTATACTAAGCATAAGTTTAGATTCACCCAAGCAATAAAGTATAGCGTTAATGTAAGAGACTCATTACACTCAAAAAACAGCATTCCTCTCAGCACACCGCAGAATCTGCACAGACATACAAACAACGCTACAGGAGAATTTAGCTCCTCAACATTCAGTCAGTGTTAACCAGGAGCTCACACGAGCTAGCAAATAACCCAGGATTTTAGCGGGGGCAGATCTGGAGGGTGATGGCTCCAATAATTTGGACGACTGGGGTAAGTCTAGTGATCTACTCCTCTGGATTCGTTTTCTGGAGAGTTCAAGAAGAAACTGCTGAGAGCTTCCGTCCACCCGCAGCATGGTGAACAGTTGTCTGTGCGCCAAGCGTGAGACGGATGGGCTGGGAGACAGCTGAAGTGCAGCTCCGTCCACCCTGACCCCCAAACAGGGTTTCTAATGGGAAGTCTGACAGACCCTTTACTGTAGTGGCACTACTGGGGCAGCTATAATATTATCCTCATAATTCTACTATATAATAACAACAAAGAAAAAGAAGGTGAAGGGTCATTGTGCTTTGTCTTTAGAATTAAGATGGCTGTCTTCATCCTTACAGCATACTCTTAATTCTGGAGACACATCTTAATAACCTCTAAATAGTTCCAACAAAAGAGCCGTGTCAGAGGAATGAGCAGGCCCCAAGGTGTTTCAACTGGAGTGTTTTCATCTGCCTTTATTGCTCTATCCCTCTCCAGAATTAAGGCAATAACCTGTGATAAATTATTCAGGAACTGCTACAGGGATCAAAGCAAAATCATTCTGTTAAAGTGCTGTTTGCAACATTTGGCACTTAGTGCGAAAACTTTTAATGTGCGCATGCTGAAAATCAAGGATTTTAAATAATTTAACATCGTGGAGTTTTTACGAAGGGACTAAAGATAGCAGGTTCCTATTTAACTGCTCCTCTTCCTCTGAGAAGTTTTCATTCATTTTCCTTAAAACCTGTGACGTCATGGCTGAATTGAAAAATATGTCTGGGCCAGGGGAACACTACACTATATTTGACTATGAAATGATGGGGTGAGGGGTTAAGGGGGGGGGCAAGAAACACTTTGAAATAATATCCTAGAAGCAAGATTTTTTCCCTTTCTTTCTCTTTGATTTTGAAGAGGAAGAAAAAAAAAAAGAAGACAAAAATTCACCATTTGCTTAAATTTTATTAGGACCAAGCAAAGAAAGCACAGTCATAAATAAGAGCTTTTCAGCATTTTTTCCTTATAGTGTTTCAGTTTGAAAGAACTTAATGTTCAATTTCAACCTAAAATCTGCATTTGAAAAATATCTATAAATAGAGAGTTAGATGATCGTGGAAAGGTTGCAAATTAAATGAATTTGGCAGTCCTACAGCATTTTCATAAAAATATTTTAGCAGCATTACCTCCTGTGGATTGGAATACTAAATACTTTACTGGAGAACAAAACAGAACCGTTTTCATCTCTAGTACGTGCAAATGAAGGACCTGAAAGCACCTTTGCATGTATTATTTATTCACCATGATAGAAAAATAGCCTTAACCTAATAAATTACATTTAAGACCATTTAGTACAAAAGTTTTGTTTATGATAAAGCCACAGACCTCGTTCCTTACCGGCAGCTGTAAGCACAAGTTTTCTTCATACAAATCAGACAGATGGTGCTTACAGTAGAATTTACTAAAGGTCTGTCACAGCAAATGCAGCCAAGCTGCATATTTAATCACTGCAGAATCTTGTCTACCTGCAGCTGCCAACTGCTAATCCAATTTCCCTGATAAATGTGGCAAGAGACACGATCAGCAATAAAGAGCATCTAACTCCATTTTCCTGCAGGGCGTCTTTTGATGAACATTTAGGACGGAAGCGCGGCGTGCACTGTGTGGCCTTGGTTCGTGGCAGCTGCATGCATTCTGAGGCAGTGCTCAGGTTACTCACTTAATTCTGCCACTATCATTACGTTGCTATTGATCTCAGTAGCTGTTGCCTACACAGCATTACTCTAGATGAAGCTGAATCAGGCAGTTATCATGCATCAAACTTGCTCAAAAGCCTGGAGATTTCCCCTTAATTACTTGTGATTTTATTTGCAAATACYGTTAAAGTGTAATCAAGCAGTCACTTTCCAGGGTCGTTAAGAACTCGCTAGTTTAGGGATATATCACTAGAAGTCCATTAAAAATGACTCTAGGAAGATGGTTTCTATCAAACTAGATGGAATTACATCCAAATCAGGCTTGGAATATAATGAAATCTTCAAATGAGACAAATGTAATTTTTTTTAAAGAAGGCAGTTTTCAACCTCACTGATTCTTTTGATAAAGGGCAGCAATGGCTACTTAAAAGCTGCAAAGATTCTATCGGTCAGAAGAATTTAGAAGGCATCTAAAATTACAGTTAATTTGGCTGGGAATTGATAAGGAATTTAGGAATATCATTTAAACAAAGAAAAATTAAGATCTTATTTAGTTTATAAAATTTAATGACATCTAGTTCAAAAGCTCTATTTAAAAATAAAAGATATTTCTGTAATTTTTTCCCTCAGAGTTATATAAATATCACCAAAGGTTATCTCTTTTCTAGTTGACTTGATGGTAATTTGTGTGTGTATATATGAGAGAGATAGAGAGAGGGAGAGAGGAAAAGAGGGAGAGAAAAGAAAAGCCATGATAGATGGATAAGATTTCAATCTATTTCCAATAACAATGACATGTGATTAGGGCATCACCAACAGAGGTGCCTGCTTCTCTCGACTGTATTTATTATTCTTAAACTAACAATCAGTGCCTATCTATTTACTACAGCACTGATGTATAATTTCAGGAGGTAACTATTTCTGTTTGGCAAAACTCCTGTTCCCATCCCCCCATGATAAAATATGGGGCTGTTTTGTCACAAACAGCTTGCTACACTTAAGGATTTTACTAATAAAACATAATGTTGTCTTAGATATTATGACTGTTGCCACAGCTGAAGTGACTTGTCAAATCAATCCTAATATGGCTCCCACAGGCACATAAAGCCTTATTTAGCCATCAGTTACCCTAATCACTTGTTCACTTTAAGAATGCAATACTTGAAGACCAGCTCCTGTTTATACACATATTCCTAGCCATTTAATAAAGTCTTGATTTATAGAAATCCTTGTTTAAAATCTTCAGCGATGTGGGGTTTTAGCACACGTGCATGTATCTATGTGGATATGCTGAGACACAGAGCCGGGTGGGTGGGAGGATGGTTAAAGTATGTGCCCGTGAGAACTGTGCCTGACAGACAGCAAGCATCACTGGAGACAAATCTGCACCACCTAACTGTGAACTGACTGTCCTTGGCCACACTCACTGACCTCCAAGTCTATTTGTATCAGAAACTAGAGAAGCGCTTACCTAAAGCTCAACTCATAAGCATATAACTTAGAGATGTGGGTTTGAGATCCACATGCATACAAGTACACAAATACACAAATGCCTTTTCTGGTGTTAAAGAAAACTTGTCTTTCCTCATGTATGAAAATAAAACTCACCTTCACTTCTTCCTGTTTAAAGTTATTGTTGAATATTTGTAACACTGTTTCAAAAGAGACTGTGAGAGGCAGCATAAAATTCTCAAATTCATCCTCATCTTCGCCTATGAAAGAGACAAAAAGGTCACAGTTTAAAATGTATGGTAATGTCTATTAGCCTCACGGCTGGGCACTTCACCTAGGTTTAGAGATGCCCCTGAGAAGGGGTCACCCTGTATCTGCATCCCTGCCACAGCTGGTGCTTTGGCTGATTGCATATTCTGGTTTTTGCTCTCTACACCAAATGAAACAGTAACATTCTCAAGAGCCATCCCCCCCACCCCCCATCTTTTTATTGGCTTTAACGGACTCAGACCCTGGGCATCTCCATCCAGCTTTAGATTTTTTTTGGGGGGGGCCCATAGTTTCCCCAATGCTTCAAGAAAGGCTACTTTGAAAGCTTTAAAGACAATGATGTCCCCCTTTCTTTCTCTTTTTCTCTTTTGGAGCCAAGGATGCAAAGAATTCAGAGACTCAGGGGCCCAGATAGCTCCAAGTTATTATTCTCTTTCATTTATATTCTTTAAAAAATTAACGTCCAGGGGCTGGAAAGCTCGCTCGCTCAGAAGTTAAGGGGACCTRAGTCCTGCTCCCAGCACATCCGGCAGCACAGTCACCTCTCACCCTTGCACGTGGGACCTCAGACCCTTGTCTGGTGGCACACACTCACAGATACACAGGTACAAATAAATACAAACAAATCTTTATAAACTGGCTTATTAATAAATGAAAAAAGGATGACGCTCCCTTGGATGTTTAGATTCCAACTCTTCTCCATGGAGTACTTCCTCTTTATTATGGACAAAGAGTAAAATAAGATATTTCTTCTTAATTTTTTATATAAGTGTAGACTATATTGTCCTATATGAATCTGTCAAAATAGAATCTTTACACATTGATAATTTRTATGCTATTCTTTTCAAAATCGGATTCTCTGAAGTTAGACTGATTCTCTCAATCACCCTTTGCCAGAGAACCATTTATTAACAAGCATCAGGAAAAGCTTACATGTTGTGTTGAAGTTCCCACACTTTGTTGGAAGAGAACTATATGGTTCAGACCTTCTGATTTCTGTGCTATCAGTGGTTTAAAAATACAGCATGTTGTAGGAAACTTAGAGAGGAGACCAGTGCTCCCATGTCTGGTACAGAAGCAGGACCACTACCTAAGGCTTATGAAATTCCGACTTCAGGTTCCCACCCAAATCTGCTCTTTGGGCCCAGGAACAGCTACTCTGTTTTTTGCAGCTTTCCAGATGATTCAGATACATTCATCCTTATACAGATGACAAAGTTAAGGCCACACACATAGGCAATCAATGGCGGGTCCTTTAACTCCTAGGTGGTGGCTGATCTGGTTGACCCTTAATATTTTACATATTCCTTCTTCCCTTAAAACTTATATAATAATTTTTCTTGAGAGTCTAATAGAATAGTGAACACAAAAAGTGAATCTTTCCTTGTGGTCTAGTCATGGGTCCAGATCTCGGGTGAAGAGCGAGGCAGAGCAAATTATAACCTACGCTCTGTCAAGACCCTATGTGACCACATCATTCCTCACTGCCAAAGCAGTTTGTCACAGGTTTTATGTTGATGGCCACACCCTTCCCAGGCCTTCTGCAAGGGCCTTCTCTCCCCCTTCCATTTGTCTTGCACCCCCTTCACTTTAGGGCATGCGTCTCCTGACGGCACCAGCACTGTAGCCACTCATATCACGCCGCCACCACCACCATTTGATCAATGTGACCAGGGACCGAGTGAAGGAAACACACACTGTGTGTACGTAAATGAGTAACTACTAACCTACCCTGCTCTAGATGGGCTGAGCGTCTGTGTCGACAAGTGTGCCACTGTTTTCCTGTGGAGGGTGAGGAAGCAGGGCTCTAGACTGCAGATTCAGGAAGCTGACTCTTCCTACATATTATTTAACCTTAAATATTTTACTAATCACCGAGTCTCAACCTTCTTCATCTTCAAAATAAGGATGAAACTATCTTTAAGGTTTCTGTGAAGGTGAAATGCTAAAATGCACAAAAAATAGATGTTTGTTTTGTTTGTTTTGTTTTGTTTTTTGGTATAGTTTTTTTTTTTTTTTTTGAGACAGGGTTTCTCTGTGT